>VYZW01006691.1:29429-40025 GCA_013401315.1 Balaeniceps rex
AGCGGCAGGGGCCGAGGAGGACGGCGGTAGCGGTGGCCTCCCCAGGGTCAGCGGCTACGGCCTCCTCAGCGCCGCATCGCGCCCGGCGCCAACTTCGAACCGACCGGCGGCAGCGAGCGCGCGGACGCCAGCCACGCTCCCCACGCGCGCCCGCCGCAAAGCACCACGGGACGGCGCCGCAGCCGCGGCGCCCGCCGGCCCTTAAAGGGACAGTAACGTGCGGGGCGGCAGCGGGCGCTAGGCCCGGCCCCTCAGCGGGTACTGCCTCCTTTGGCCGAGGCTGTGGGTGCAAACGGCCGAGGATGTCCCGCTCTGGAGGGGCCCAGGCACCCCACAGCCTCGGTTTGAAAGATGGAAGTACTCGCGGCTGAAGACCGGGGGAGGCCGCAGCACCCGTGGGCACACGACGCCCGGTGGCTTTTCGGGTACCGCCCTGCCAGGTGTCACACCCGCCGGCGGCCGGGTTGCGGGCTTGGGCACAGCCCTCACAAAAGAGGCGAAGATAAAGGAGATCCCTTCTCGGCAAGGCAGCCGGCAGGAGCCAGTCAGCCTCCCCCCGAAGCCCTGCCGAGGGTTGACCCGGCAACCCTTCCAAAGGTTTTGTGATGCCTGCCCTGCTGGTCCCAAAACCTGCTTCGCTGCCGTGCTGCGGCAGCCTGCGCAGCGGCTGGGGCTCCCCGCGGCTCTTGCTGGGCAGACCGGACAGGCTGTGATCCTCAGAGGTTCGACCGGCCGGGACAGCTCAGAATCCAACTCAAATTCCATGAAAACCCCAAAAACCACTTAATTTCCAGCTGAACCGGGGCTCGCAGCCAGCACAATGGCACATGGCTCCCATCTCTCCGAGGACCCATCGTTTTTTAATGCTGTTGTACAAACTACAGCACCTGAACGTCACAAACTCAATTACTAATTACTACCCACATTTACTGCACTAATTACTACCCGTGTTTTCCCTACCAGGCTGTACTTCATGCGTGTATGCTGCACAATGCTGTGTGAAGCTGCATAAATGGTTCCATCCAGAAGATCAGGCTCGACAACCAGAAGATCAGGCCCAGTCAACATGGGTTTATGAAAGGCAGATCCTGCTTGACTAACCTGATCTCCTTCTATGACAAGGTGACCTGCCTAGTGGATGAGGGAAAGGCTGTGGATGTTATCTACCTGGACTCTAGTAAAGCCTTTGACACCGTTTCCCACAGCATTCTGCTTGAGAAACTGGCTGCTCATGGCTCAGACAGGCATACTGTTCACTGGGTAAAAAACTGGCTGGGTGGCCAGGCGCAAAGGGTGGTGGTGAATGGAGTTAAATCCAGTTGGAGGTCGGTCACGAGTGGTGTTCCCCAGGGCTCAGTGTTGGGGCCAGTTCTGTTTAACATCTTTATCAATGACCTGGACAAGGGGATTGAGTACCCTCAGCAAGTTTGCAGATGACACTAAGCTGGGTGGAAGTGTTGATCTGCTTGAGGGTAGGAAGGCTCTACAGAGGGACCTGGACAGGCTGGATCAATGGGCTGTGACCAATTGCATGAGGTTCAACAAGGCCAAGTGCCGGGTCCTGCACTTGGGCCACAACAACCCCATGCAATGCTACAGGCTTGAGGATGAGTGGCTGGAAAGCTCCCGTCAAAGAGGGATCTGGGGGTGTTGGTCGACAGCCGACTGAATATGAGCCAGCAGTGTGCCCAGGTGGCCAAGAAGGCCAACGGCATCCTGGCTTGTATCAGAAATAGTGTGACCAGCAGGACCAGGGAAGTCATCCTTCCCCTGTACTTGGCACTGGTGAGGCCGCACCTCGAGTACTGTGTTCAGTTTTGGGCCCCTCACTACAAGAAGGATATTGAGTTGCTGGAGTGTGTCCAGAGCAGGGCAATGAAGCTGGTGAAGGGTCTGGAGCACAAGTCTTATGAGGAGTGGCTGAGGGACCTGAGGTTGTTTAGCCTGGAGAAGAGGAGGCTGAGGGGAGGCCCTATTGCTCTCTACAACTACCCGAAAGGAGGTTGTAGTGAGGTGGGTGTTGGTCTCTTCTCCCAAGTAACAAGTGATAGGACGAGAGGAAATGGCCTCAAGTTGCATCAGGGGAGGTTTAGATTGGATATTAGGAAAGACTTCTTCACTGAAAGGGTTATCAGACACTGGAAGAGGCTGCCCAGGGAAGTGGTCAAGTCACCATCTGTGGAGGTATTTAAAGGACGGGTAGACGAGGTGCTTAGGGACATGGTTTAGTAGTGGACAGGTACGGTTGGACTCGATGAGCTTAAAGGTCTTTTCCAACCAAATGATTCTATGATCTCTGCCTCATCTGGTCGCTGGATCACGGTGTGTCTTCCACATAACGCTGGAGAACTGGAGAACTTCAGCCACTGCTGAAATGCAGGGGAGTTTCTCAGAGTATCCTACGCACCACATTTACTCAGGAAAAGGCATTACTAGCCTTTTCTTTTAAATCTGATAGCCTAGATGAATCCTAGTGCTATGAAAGGTTTTATATGATTACTTCCAGAGGTTCTCAAAGTATCCCAAACAATGCAAATACCTCTATGTTCTGCTGCTCAGTGCTGTGGCTGCTAAAGACTATGGATGGCTGACAGATACTATTTACTGAAAAGATCTTTGTGATTATTTATGGGTGACTGGATTGCTGCCCTTTACACAAGGCAGAGCTTCAGGCATATAGCTAAATGTAATTTGTGATGTTTAGTCCGTGTTTACTTACATATTGCATGCACATGCCTATCTTTGAACATCTTAAAAAAATGAAAGCCCCAAAACTGTGAAAATGTTAAATGGCATGTATACAGTGATTTCTGTAGAGTCATTTGTCAACAAGTTCTTCTGATCTGACAGGCCACGAAGTGATAAGATATATTGGCATAACAGAAAAAGAGGACTTGTCAAGGAAAGAGTGATGCCTTCATAGTATGATTTTAATAACACATGACAGTCTATGAATGTCACCACTCAAAAACTGTAAGTTCAAGACCATGAAGTCTGTACATTAGTAAAAGAGGTTAATTTTGTATAAAAACTATCGTACTGAACCATTTCTAATTTAGATAATAATCATGAAAACAGCAAGACTTATATAGCCCATTCTTGCAACCTTTAAGCTAAGTTTTATCACGTCTCTTAACTAGTGTGCAGCACACCCAAGATTTTTGTGTGCTAGCACCCACACAACTATGACATGGATGAGTCACTGCACTGTGCAGCTTTTTACTTTGTTCTTGTACAGCCCAAAACTCTAAACCCCCTCAACACACGTTTACCAGCAAGTTCTTACTTCAGTAAGGCCTTTGACACTGTCTCCTATAAGATCCCCACAGAGAAGCTGTCAGTGTACAGGCTGGATGAGCAGTGAGGTGGACTGAAACTTGTCTGAATGGCCGGGCCCACAGGGATGTGATCAGTGGCACAAAGTCTAGTTGGAGGCCAGTAGTGACTCAGGGGTCAATACCAGGTCCAGTCCTGTTTAACATCTTCATTAATGACATGGATGATGGGGCAGAGTGTACCCTCAGCATGTTTGCTGATGACACCAAACTGGGAGGAGCGGCTGATACACCAGGGGGTTGTGCAGCCATCCAGTGGGACCTTGACAGGCTGGAGAAATGGGCTCACAGTAACCTCATGAAGTTCAACAAGGAAAAGTGCAAAGTCCTGCACGTGGGGAGGAACAACTCCAGGCACCAACATGTGGTGCGGGCCACCCAGCAAGAAAGCAGCTTGTCCAAAAAGGACCTGGGGTTGAACGTGGGCCAGCAACGGGCCCTTGCCACAAAGAAGGCAGTAGGCGAAGCATTGCCAGCAGGCTGAGGGAGGTGATCCTTCCCCTCTGCTCAGCACTGGTGAGGTCACACCTTTGCATACTTGACTGGAGCACTATGAGGAAAAGCTGAAAGAGCTGAGACTGTTCAGCCTAGGTGAACAAGGTGGCTAAGGGTGATCTTATCAATATATATAAATACCTGAAGGGAGGGTGCAAAGAGGATGGAGCCAGTCTTCCCAGTGGTGCCCAGTGACAGGACAAGGGGGAGTGGGCACAAACTGAAATACAGGAGGCTCTGTCTGAACATCAAGCAACACTTTTTTACTGTGATAGTGACCGAGCACTTAACAGGTTGCCCAGACAGGTGGTGGAGTCTCCATCCTTGGTGATATTCAAAAGCCACCTGGACATGGTCCTGGGCAACTGGCTCTGGGTGGCCCTGCTTAAGCAGGGGGGTTGGACTGCTTCCCACCTCAACTACTCTGTGATTCTGTGATACTACAATTACCATCTTCCAGGAATTTCCCCATTCGCAAGACTCTGAAAGACTGAAACTCTCCATGCCATGAACACAGGGCTGCGTAACCAGGGTAGGGCTCTCGTTTTCCACACACCTACTGCCACCCCACCGCGGGGCCCAGGACCACTCTCTCCTCTGCCAGACGAGGTTTCATGGCCAGCACCAAGCTCTGTGGCAGGCAGCACTCTGCTCCGTGGCTCCCAGCACAGCAACCACAGCCCCTTCCCCCCCCCCGCATCTCACAGAGAATCCCTAGGGCACGGCGGGACACAGCGCGGCCCGGTCCGTACCCCTCCTGCCGGTCCCCACCACCACAGCTCGACGCCCCGGCCGCCCCCGGCACGGCGCCGGCTCGCTGCGAGGGAGCGTGCGCGCCCCACCGCGCATGCGCGCTGCCCGCAGTGTGGCGGAGACGTAGTGCGCCCCTGCCCGCCCGCCGCCAGAGGGCGCTGCAGGGAGTCAGCGCCGGCTTTGCCCCGCCCCAGCGGCGGTCCCGCCCCGCCCCGGAAGCGTTTCTAGGTGACGGCCGCCCTGGCCCGGCAGCGGCAGAGCGGGCGGCGGCCGCAGTGAAGCGGGCACCGCTATGGAGCATATCCGCACCACCAAGGTAGCTCGGCCTCCCCCCGTTGGGTGGGGCAGTGGCGGCGTTGATGGTGCTGCACTGGTAACTGTGGGGCCGGGAGGGCCTGTTCGGCCCGGCGAGTCCCTGCCCTGCCGCTGTCAGCTGTGGGCGAGGGCGTTGTTGTCGTCCTCCTTCCATTTTGTGGCTGGTGCCTTCCCGGGAGGGGCTCTGGGGCGGCCCGTGCCTCTTGGGGTGGCCCTGGGTCCTGCTGGGGGCAGCCGGCAGCGGGGCTGCCTGGCTCGGGTGCTTTGCCCCGGGCCCTGCCGCCGTAGGGCGTCCAGTCTGGGGTGTGGGGCCCGCTCCGGTAGGCGCTGCCCTTCTCGGCTGGGCCCCCTCCGAGCTGAGGGGCTGGAAGGGGTAAAAGTTCCCATGGGGAGCTTGGTGCGTGCTGCATTGGTGCATCTTGTTAATAAGGGGAGCACGCTAAAAATTCTCCTGGTGTAGCAGGGTCTGTAATGGAGAGAAGAAGCCAGCTGGGAGAGGATTGCAGTTGGCTTTTGTAATTGGGATGTGGTTCCATGCAGCTTGTATTGTCAGCTTTGGAGGCAAATCAGTTGTGCAAACGATACCTTTTTTTTTTTCGTTCCCCTTCCTTTTAAAGACTCCGGTGTGTGTTGTTAGGAATGCAAGCTATCAGTATATGCAATGTGTTAGGCTATTCAAGAAAATGAGCTAAAGCTGCAGTTGACATCTTAGACTTCTCTGATTTTTTTTTTCTAGTTTTAGTTTGTTAGCTTGTCTTTCCTCTGTAATTAAGATGTAAAAAAAGACGTAAGTCCTTCTTTTTGTAAATAATTTTTAAGTAAGTCTTTAAGTCACAGCTTTTATAGAATTAAATTTCTATTTCTAATCTTGCTCTCAGCCCTGACTTCAAGGGCTGCTGAATAGACTGCCCCTCTCTGTTGGCTCCTGTAAATTGTCAAGTGATTAGTTTCCTAACCTGGCAGTCTGACTTTAAATTAGATTTATAGATGTGTGGAGAAAAGGAGTGGTCATATTTCAGCTCCAAATAGTAGGTTTATAACCAATAATTATATAAAAGAACAGGCTTGTAATTTTTTTGAGTAACAACTTATATAAATTTTATATTAAATGTGTATAGCTAGTTTTATTTTTCATATATATTTGTATGTGTATATATGAAACAGGAGGAATGTCTCTGAAGAAGCTACTCTTAGTGACACTTCAGTTTACTGGATGGAATAATCTTGCACCAATCTGACAGACTGGAGATAAGGTTTCTTTATCAGCCTGTTTACTTATAAACCTGAAACTCCTTGTTTGATAACTTAATATTGTATTGTTACAGTCAATAGCTAATTTCAAAATAAAAACTAGACTAAAACCAAAGTCGATTGATCTGAGTAACTGTTTAAGTTTCAAATCTGACACTGAGACTAGAAAGGCTACAGGTCACTGACTTCTTTGCATCTACAAGTGGTTGTGTTTCTGCATGTTTTTGGGCCCTGCTGTGGAAAAATACTTCATGTAGTAATATAACTGAAGAGAGGAACAAGCTCTGAACACAACTTGCAAGATACAAGACTTACTACTTGAAGCAATTATTCTTATAATTCATTAAAAAAAATTATCCATTCTAAAAATATCAGTTTCATGGCTAGAAATAGCATGGGTTTTTGGTTATAATTGTGATGTTCACTTAGCTTTTTGTAAGCTGTTGGTTTCTTGAATATCCGGATGGATTAAAATGCATGTATGCAAGATGGTAATAACTACGAGTATTACAGTTATGGGAAGAAAGCAAACTAAAGTACAGCCTGCACTGTGGGCCTTAAAAGTTCAGTGCGTGTGTAGGCTCAAGTTGGATCTCATTCCAACTGTTCTGAGACGTATTTACTTTTTCTCATCTGACAGTACTTCACAGTTTTTCAATTTGTTTTATTAAAGTAATAGTGAAATAAGCTTGAAATAACAGTGCAGTCTTGCACAAAGTAACTGCTGTGCAGAGAAGCTGTCATCCCTAGGAGAAGATGATGAAATAGATTTTATTCCTCCTCAAACTTCAGTTTGCTGGAAATGTTGAAGTTAAAATTGTCTTAGAACTGTCGGCACAGCTACCTGAAATGAAGTTTAGCTTTTTCTGAAATTAAACTGTACAACAGATTTATGTTGAATAAAGAAGTGAGGTCAACTTAAAAATCACTTCTGTCTGTGAATACATACTTAAATAGCAACGAATTATGAAAACCAGTTCACAATGTGTCATCAGTGGTGGTAGTGATGAAATTACACATAAGAATATTGTGGTTTTGCAATGAAGCTTTAAAACTAGTGTCCTTCATATTTTAAAGCAAAACATAAACTGGGTTTTCTTCAGTCAAATGTTTGTATATTTGAAGTAAAATTGTTTTAGTGAAAATACTGATGGGTTTTCTACTGGAGATGGAAAGTTTTGCTTAGCTTGACTGCTAAATCCTAAACTTATGTTTGCAAGCCTGGGACTTTAATGGGGAAGGGAAAACTCCTTTTAATTTCAGTGAATGTCATACAAAGTTGTAATAAAAGAATCTTGGAATAATATACTGTAATTGTTTTTGTCTTGGATTAATTGTTCTAATTTAATCCTTCAGCTTTTTTAATGCAAGATTTTGGAGGTATAGTTTCAACCTTCCTTTCTGTTCCAACTTGTCTCCTATATTGAAACATTTCTTTGCTTTTTTTTGCCTTTAATCTGCAACTCCTAGTCCTGATAAACTGTTTGGTGACACTTTCACTGTAAATACTCTGTATTATTGAGGTGGCTGTTCAAATTCTTACTGCTGTAAAAACTCACTAATTTGTTAGCGCTAGCTACTGTCAGAATCACTTCTGACTACTTAAATGATCTTTGTTTACAGATGTGCTAAAACTCAATAGCAGTCTTCAATTTCTTAATCTTGTGAACCCATTCTCTTCAAAACTGATGACTGACTTGCTTTTCATAACTAGGGATTTGCCAAACTTTACAATTAAAAAGGAAAAAAAAAAAAGCATCTGGCTAGCTGAGTACCCATTAAAGCTGGCTTGGGTCAAGTTTAAATGAACATGTCTGTGGAGGCTGAATCTAAATTACATTTCAGTTGTCTTTAAGAAAAGCATATCTAGATCTTAGCTTTCAGGGTTCTTGAAGACTTTACCTTTGTAAGAGGAAGCTGGAGCACTAATGCCTGTCCTCATCTAACATAGAAATACAGATTTGAGAATAGCTGTCTTGTTACATGGAGAATGGAACTTCGCATGCCAGGATTTTGTGGGTTGTGTTACTGGAACAAAACGAGCAGTTTGTGTGCACTTCTTAATTTGCTGGGGAGGTGCAGTGCCAGGCACTTGAGCAGTTACTGCTGCAGAACTGCCTCAAAATGAATTCTGCATTTTGACTGTGCTATATTGATTTATGCTGCTCTGTATCTGAGCACTGATACCTTGCTGGTTACAGCATAATGTATTTTGAGGTACTGATGCATTTTTTTTCTTTCTAAACTGAAATCTAGAATATCGTAGTAGTGCTGGCTTTTAGTAGATATTTGTATTTCTTCCATTTTGTTTGGAACACATTAAATTGCTTTTCTAACTTCCAAACACAAAATTGGGCCTTGCTAGATTGTAAGAAATACCTGAATTGAAAAGACAATTTTTAGTGTTTTATATGTGCTTTTAGTAGATAGATAAATTTGTACATATGAATTAGAAACGGCTTAATATCAGCACAGTAGATGTGGGCTCTCCTAGTCACCTCCTCTGGGTGTTGGTCTTGCTGGTGTTTTTGGAGTTCTGCCATGCATTTAATGGCAGTGGCAGCAAGCCTCAAGCGTTTGGTGTTAATGAGGCAGTACTGCCAAGAAATAGAGGAATGCATGGAGATAGGCCATTCGCCATGCTCGTTTCCTGTTGTTGCACACAAAGAATCACATAATGTTTGCTTCAAATAAAGCAAACTGTGGAGCCTGTGAAGTTACAAGCAGCAGATAAAATGCAGGCCATCTAGAAATCACACTTTCTTTTGAAATGTTTTCCATAGGCTTGAGATAACAATGTTGATAGAATACAAGGAGGAGAAATTTGCCCTTGCAAGACTCAAGCTTGAAATATCTGCTTCAAATGGCAGCACAGTCCTTGAATTTCTAGGAGATTGTTATAATTATTAGTATAATGCTTACATTTCACTAGAATTTGACTATGAGGCAAGGTTATGATGATCTAGATTTTTAAAGTTGGGGATGATATAAAAGACAGTAGATACCTAAAGTGAAGTCAGGAGGATATAGTCTTTATGGCTTTGAGTCTGCAGACAGCCAACGAAGCATGTTGCTGAGATCAGCTGTTAATTCAGTGCTGGCATCTCAATAACAGGAAATTGTTAGTGTGTGTTTGCTCTACTTTGGGGAAGCAGTCTAAAAGCTTGGTAATTAATCTTTCTCAATTATTTCTTTAAAAACTTGATATCCTGGTCTCTTTTACTAATAAATAACCATAGTAGTTATGTATATGGAGTAAGTATTCTCATAAGCCTTGCATTGTGCCTTCATTATGTACTTTTGTATTGAAACAGGTTATTTTGACCAGTCAGCCTTCTCAAAGCTTATGTGACCACTGTTGTGTTCTTAATAGTTTGGCCCTAATAGCCTTATGTGTGCTGTGTTACACTTTCTACCACTTTAAAAATCATTGCACAAACTGACAGAGCTTTTGCAAAGTTAGGATTTTGCTTTCTGCAAAACGCAAAAATTTAAGTTTTGCTCCCTCTCCCCTCTTTTCTTACAGGTAGAGCACGTGAAATTACTAGATAGGTTCAGCACGAGCAATAAGTCACTGACGGGAACTCTATACCTTACAGCAACTCATCTGTTATTCATAGATTCAAGCCAGAGAGAAACGTGGGTAAGGATAACGAATGCTTGCAGCTCAAAAGCATAGGTTTTCCAGATGCATTTGTTCTTCCTGATTTAAAGTTGAATTTGTTTACTAAAATGTTCATCTAAGTTACAAGTTACTCCCCATGCTTTCCTTGTTTGTGGTATCATATAAGTTAATGATTTGCAGATTGTACTCTTGCATGACACTGCTGCAGCTGAAATTAGGTGGTGTTGAAAATGTTCACTTATTCAAGCTGCTGTAATTTCTTCCATAGCCTTCACTTGTATTCCTGAGTGAATGTGTGGTGGTTTTCTTTAAACAACTGACTTGCACTGCAATTCAGAGGCAGGAGTGGCAGACTGCTAGATAGTTTAAGCATCAGGGTTAAAATTTCTGTCTTAACTTAGCTTGTTTTTAGATCCTGCCTAGGTTAAATGAGACAGCAAAATCCAAATGTCTGGGCTTTGGTGAAATATTGAAGATCCCATGCCCTGTTTTAGAGTGGTAAGCCTCTCTTTCTTCCTAAGTGTTCATCTCTGGAACAAAAGAATTCCAAAGGGGCTGCAGCTTCTTGGTGACTACTACCTATGTTGTACAGTCAAAGTTGACTAGTACAGTAATTCCCATTAGTTTTTCTGCTCGGTGCCCTGGTGGCACGTGTGTGGACATCAAGTTCTGGCTTCTACTGTAGCCCAGCTACCTGACTGAATTCAGTGTCTTAAGTCTGTCATCCTCCAGGATGAAATCTCATTTCCTTGGGTGTGGTTAATTTTTTTCTGTAGGTGTATTTTTCTGGGTTACTCTAATCCTGTATCCTGGCTATCTGAC
>VYZW01006692.1:0-17533 GCA_013401315.1 Balaeniceps rex
CTTACTCTTGCCCTTCCAATTCTCTCCCCCACCCCACCATGGCGGGGGGGAGGGTGAGTGAGCGGCTGCTTGGTGCTTAGTTGTTGACTGGGGCTAAACCACAACAGTAACATTTCAACTCAATACATATAATTTTGCCCCTGAAATTTACAGAAAATTATCTAATCTGAATAGACTTATGTAGTTCCTAAATATATGCAGAAAAGAAACTTCCATATGTTGATTAATATTGTCTAGCTTAAATGTTTTTTCAGAATTTTACCGTATATACATGAGTTGTATTTGTGAATATTTTATAAGCAAGATTTGAATTGATATTACTGTACACATCAGAGCTTTCTGACACCTTTGTAATTCTGTTAGTTATTACTATATTCTAACAAACGATTAATGTAACTAAAAAATGTTGGTTAAATTAAATATAGCCTACTGATAATTTAAAAAAAATTTAGAATTTTTTCATTAATGTCATTGTCGTGGTTTAGCCCCAGTCGGCAACCAAGCACCACGCAGCTGCTCGCTCACCCTCCCCCTCCCCGGTGGGATGGGGGAGAGAATCGGAAGGGCAAGAGTAAGAAAACCCACGGGTTGAGATAAGAACAGTTTAATAATTGAAATAAAAATAATAATAATAATAATAATAGTAATAATAATAATAACAATAGTAATTGTAATGAAAAGGAGAACGAGAGAGACAAACAAAACCCAGGGAAAAGAAAACAAGTGATGCAACCGCTCACCACCCGCCGACCGACACCCAGCCAGTCCCCGAGCAGCGATCGCTGCCCCCCGGCTAACTCCCCTCGGTTTATATACTGAGCATGACGTCATATGGTATGGAATAGCCCTTTGGTCAGTTTGGATCAACTATCTTGGCTGTGCCCCCTCCCAACTTCTTGTGCACCTGGCAGAGCATGGGAAGCTGAAAAAGAAAGTCCTTGACTAGCCTAAGCACTACTTAGCAACAACTAAAACATCAGTGTGTTATCAGCATTCTTCTCATCCAAAATCCAAAACACAGCACTATGCCAGCTACTGGGAAGAAAAGTAACTCTAACCCAGCTGAAACCAGGACAGTCATGTATTTTTTTGAAACTGACAATTTAATTATTAATTATAGTGGGAAAAAAAGGCTTTGAATGTTTAACAGTAACCTAGTCTTGTATAATAATTTCTTATGTCTAAGAAGTATCCAGTTGAGATAGCATCTATTTAAAAGTAACATAAAATCAATTTAGAGACAGTAGCTCATTTCCTTGATTCAACATTGCAGATCTATGATTTATTGCACAATAACTTTGTACCAAAGTTTTAGCTAGCTGGGCAACTTGGTCTACAACTCCTTAACACTGTTAACATTTGACCCCAGATATTAAGCTATGATATGGAAAGATTTATATGGGGATGTATGCTAGAAAATAAGTCCCTTCCTGATATTAAAGTGTTTCTTGCATAAAGCTTCCCTCATCACCTTGAAGCAATATTCGAAAACTATCTTAAAACTGTTTTTCTTCTAAGTAACATAGTTTTGTTTCTGTTTTTTGTGAGGAGTCAAGTTAAGATGTTCATTTAAAAATCACAAGGTCATTTGTACCATAAGGCATAACATACAATTAAATTACAGAATCACAAAAACACTACATAGGTTGGAAGGTGTTTTAAAAGGGACCAACCCCCCTGCTTAGAGCAGGGCCAGGTGGAGTGTGATGCTCAGGACCATGCCTAGTCAGGTACTGTATATTTCTATGGATGGTGAAAGGTGTTCTCAGTGACTCGTTTAGAAAGTAGCTATTGGTCAAAATTAGTTCAAAAAAATATAAAAGCTTGAATTTGGTTGCATCAGTTTTTAACAACTAATTTCTTTATATATCTCTCTTTCACTAGGGAAAAAATGTTACTTAACTCTCAATATTTTTTCTCCTTCAAGGGAAGAAAAGATACCTTCCATCAGAGATTTTTTTTCTTATGACCTACTAAGAAGCTAAGAGCTGGAAATTCTCACTTTAAGATGATTCATCTATTGCACAAATCATTTTACCATTCTCAGTTACCCTCAGTTTTTCAACATACATTTTTAAACATAAAAATAACAGAATTACATTCAAAATTTGAAATCTAACAGTGTCTACACCACAGTACAAAGGTAAAATCTCTGCACTGGTTCTGCTTACTTGTTTCCTATCTTACATTCAAGGGTAGCATTAGCCAGAGCTGTCTTAAGACTTCTCAGCTCTATGTTTGAAATTGATATTTTTTTTTTAGTGCCCTACAGACCAGTCTTCCCTCTCACAGGACCTACTAATATCCTTTTCCCTATTTGCAAATGCTTCTTTCATTTTCCTATATGAGGCTTTGCTTTACCTTTCAGCAGTGGCTAATCTCGCTCTTCTGTTTCTCAAGCAACTGGAAAGACAGAAGTGAAAGGAAGATAATATAAGAAGAGAACTATGAATGGTAAAAAACAGCAAAACCTTTCAAAGTGTTATGAAGTGCAGAGCTCATTTTTCTAGTTGTAATGAGAAGGAGGAACCATCTATCTTGCCTAAATTTGACTCACACTGAATACAGCACACTGGAAGTGTGAGACAGTGATGAGTTTTTTGGTTTGCAGCTAACCTTAGAACAACCCACCACTGTGTCCTCTGGCATAAATACGTGTTCATCAGCAAAGACCCTTCCATCCCATCACTGGTTTTCAGAACAGTCTCAATTATGTAGGTATGAACTTGTTCTTGGAGGTATGTCTTTGATTTTAGCTATATTAAACTGCATTTTCTTTGAATGGACTTAGCTCATCAAATGATCCAGTTATCTCTCTTTGATTGATTTGATCTTGCTTCTTACTCCTCACTGTATCAAGCTTTTTTACATGTCAAAGTGTTTTCAGTAGTGATTTGTATTTCTGTCCAATTTTTTAATTAACAGCATTGCAGGTAGCCAGAACACAACTAAAAAATCCCCATCAGGTGATGACCTTTTTTAGCTAAATAGTTATTGAGCTACCCCTGTTAACTGTTCTAAATTATTTTAAAATACACTTTTTTTACACTGGACAGTGCTATTAATCAATCAAATCAGTGTGTGATAGTCAGTCACCTGTTTAACAAAAATACTGTGCATCTACAACATATACGCATAACTTCTGTATTAACCGAACCTCTAATCTCATCAATGAGAAAAATTAGATGCTTTTATGTTTTTTCAGCTCTAAAGCTAAATTGACTGGTAGCAGTTGCATTCATATTCCTTAACTCTGTCAGATGAATCAATGGGTTTCAGCTGACAAATTGAAATTGTTTTCACAGTCCTTCCTCATTAAGCAAAACACAGTCATCTGGGTATGTTGGTTACCCTGACTTATCACTGTACTCATGTGATCCTTCCTAAAACTACCTGAAAAATTCTATTTCTTATTCTTTTTTTTTTTACTATTTCAGCTGCATTTTGCTTTTCAGAAAAGTACCTTTTGATTTCAGAGATTTGCTATGTACTACAGGGCAGACTGTGTGTTTTTGGATAAGGAACAAGAAAGCAGTCAGGGTGCTGGGGTGGACAGGGGCCCCCCGGGGTCCATCAGGACAGCACCCAGCAGCCAGGAGCAGGGCAGCTGGGGGACACTGGGGTAGCCTCAGCCCCAGTCATTGGGCACCTCTCTGGGGACAGGGATGGGTCTGCAGGTGGGGGTCAGTATCAGGCCTGGTGAGGGGAACCAGGGTCCCCTCACCCACCATGTCCTGGCAGGGCCATGGAGATGGGAAGAGAGATGGGCCAAGGCCAGGCTGGGATGCCAGCCCATGGGTGAGGCTTTGGGTCCAGATCAGCAGGAGCACAGACAAGCAAAGGCAGGGTCAGAGGCCCGGCTGAGAAGAAGGTCCCAAGTAAAGAGGGAGAGCTCCTGGAAAGGCTTTTTCCAGCCCTTTTTCCAACAACTCTTCACAGCAGTTTCAGGTCATATGGTTGCATATCAGGCTGCTTACCCAAACCCAAGGGAGGGGTCTCAGGGCCCAGATGCAAGCTCTTCTCTTAGCCATGTTTACACAGCAGCAATATCTGTCAAAGAGGTGCCTCTGCCTTCAGTTCTGGGATGTCAAAAGTAGGAGAGATATTGTGTTTTTAAAGGAAACAGAGGTGGAAGGAAAGAACCAGTGGGAAAGACTGGCTTCAAGCACAGACGATCGATCCTGCTAACAGGACAAACCCTGCTCAGAACTATTTTAATATTTCCCCACATGCATTTCCTGGGCACCAGGCCAGGCTGTATCATAACCAAGATATGTGGTGAAACTCCATGAAGCTGAGAGTAAGGGATCACATAGTGTTATAATTAATTGTAGAAAGTTTATCAAGAATACCAAGTACTTTCATTACATGATAGAAATGGGAGATACCAATCAATATAATTCTATGCTCTGGTCACAAAATCACTTTAGATTAAATGGTTATGGTGTTGGAATGTAAAAAAAAAAAAATCAGAAATTGCCTCTATTTGTTGGAATATTTTCTAACAGATAAACAACTTTGGAGAACCTTCAGTGTCTATTTTTCATACAACTCCTTGAAGAAAACAGATGTTTTGGTGATGTGTAGTTATTTAAAAGATATCTAGTCTCATGAGATTCCTGATAAACTTGGTCATTCCAAAATATCTTCACTCTCATAGAAAGTTCTTCCCCTCATTTGTCTGAGATTCACAAATTCATCACTAAAATAATTGAATTCTGTGCCTTGGCAGGTTCTCTGGCAAAAAATCTCACATGATAATCTGCAGAGAATTTAATATGACAGCCAAGTCACATTCATTTGTGTCAGAGCTGCAGAGCTGCAGTTCTGCCAATATAATCATACAGACAATGAACACACATGCAAATATGAAACTACATCCATGAAAACTACTATAGCTTTTTCAAAAAATTTCTCCCTTTAAAGAATGTGAATTCATAACTGTACTGGAAGTTGCTATAAGACTGTACAAAACTTTTAGATAGGTTATCATAAACATGATTAATTTCTACATTTAGGTAGTTTGCTTGGTCTTCTTTGTCAATAGTGTTATTTGATCAAGAGTCCATTTGCTTTAAGGGTAGTTATCATGAAACTAACTTTCAACCAGCTCCTCTTGCTTTAGGCAACACTAAGACTGCTTGATTTATAATTGTTACTAATTTTATTGCTCTTGAAACACTGCTGAAATAGAGCACCCTCTAGCACTATTTTCTTAGCTCTGTGTCAAAATGCTGAATGGTACTTGCAAACCAATTTGTATTCTAGCTATGCAACCTGAGAATGACCTTGTAAGGTTGGAATCTTGTCAGTATTTTAAAGGATTTGTGTAAAAGCTTTATATGAAGCTAGAGAAAACTAGACAGTCGGTAACAAAAGCATCTTGTATATACAGAAAGGCAAATTAACCTCTGAAGTGTCTCAATCAAACAGGATAGCTCTTCCAGAGAAGTGTTTAATTTATTATGTGTAAATAAAAAAAAAAAATTACATGAAACAGAGAACATCTCTTGTTGCTGCTTTTTAAATATGGAAACAAAGATTGTGTTCTATTTCATGAAAGTTTCACTTGAACCTATTTGCCAGACAGCGTATGATTTACATGTGTGTTCTCTGTATTATGTTATTCTCCTTTGAGAGTGAGTGGGTAATGTGGGTTTTCTGGAAGAGAGAAGACTACTCCTTCCCTGATGAATAACTGAGCCTGCTGAGTAAAAGGCTCCAAAGATTGCAGGATATGGTAGTAGCAATGAAGAGTCCCTGCAAGAAGCTGCAAGACTGCAGCTCAAAAGAATGCTGATAAGACCAGGAAACAGAAAGTAAAACATCAGAAGCAATGGAAGAACTCCTCTTATGAAGAATTGCACAGTTATCTCCAAGTTAGTCACTGAGTTGACTGAAACCAACTCTGAAGTTAGAGACCTGCTTGCAAAAACACAATAGGCAGGGCAACAACTCTTTCCGAGCTCTTTTTCTACTTTTTATGTTTTGTTTATGTGCTGTCTTCCTTGGTCATTTCAAATTTATCATTTAAAATATCACTTTCCTGTGACATATTTTGTAATTTATTTTAAGTTTATGAGGTTTGAAGAGCTCACTAGGAAGAAAAGATCTAGGATAATCCACCTTAAAGCTCTGGCTGACATCATCTGTGCTTCAAGTGCCTCTCATTGTTCATGTAATTCCTTATCCCCTTCAAAATACTGCTCTGAAGGTTCTGCATCATACCTTTTTTCTCCCAACAGGGAGCCGGTTGTCATTGATATTGTCAAAATTGTACTAAGTACCTGGATTCACTCTCCACCTTTCTGACCCACATGCCTGTAGTCTGTCAGAAGTTGTTCTTATTGATCTTCATCTTGTCAAACTCTGGCCTGAAACTGAACAGACAATTTAGAACTGGGGCTAGATCTGCTGCCGAAAAATCTGAAAAATTACAAGGAGATTTCATTAGACTAAGTACGTACATTAAAACACTATATTGCCTTGGAAGAGCCTCAGGAAATTCAGGTTTTGCATTCTCAGAAGGTGTTTATGGCTACAAATTTATTAAATACCAGAGATTAACAATGGATTTGATTTCAACTAAGAAAGTTCAGGCGGGAGGAAAAGGAAGAAAAGCAGATAAATTTAACACTGATGCATTATTGTTTCTTAGAAATGCAGAAGCTGACAAATGGGGCCCAGAAGTGAAAATGAAGAGTGGGATATAGTTCACCTCCCTATATCATCTGACAATTGTCTAAATTGGGTGTATTTGCTCCCTCCCTTGTTGTCAAGTGAGAAACAGGTCCTCCCTGTGCCACATACACAAGTGATTAATCTTGTGTGGTTTATAAAAAATGAATTTATACTAGCTAACAATTCAATGAATAAGTATATTTGTACTATTTTAAAAAAGAAGGGGAGAGATCACTTCATTTTTTAAATATCATTAACAGTCCAGATTTTCATATTTTATATGCTGAACCTTCCAGTGAATTAAAATGTTATGCAAATACTGTGGTATCAGGTGTCAAAGTAGAAACCTTTTTTAACGCAGAGATTAATGCTTTTTTTAATTAATTATGTTGAAGCATCTAAATGTACATTTGTTTATACAGTTATATAACATGGGTACATCTCAAATATAGAGTCTTTTATTACATTACAGGATGCTCAAATTACAGTCTAAACAGCAGTTTGCAGAAGGTGGGTGTGCACACCAGGTTCTTGAAACAGAAGGATGAAACGTGTTGATTCAAAGTTATCATATTGATAAATGCTGGTGGTGAACAGCAGTCTCTCAAACCAGATAAAATGAAAAAGAGTGAGGAAATATCTTCGTGGCATTTTAAGGGAGAGAGTCAAGGTGATGTAAGAGAAACATCCACTCTGCTTCCCTTCTGAGCAGCTACCAGATATGAGAAAATACAGATGTGTACAAGTATGTGAGAGATGGACTTGCTTCAGGTCCTGCTGAGGTCCAGGTCAGAAGGCTTGTGCTTGCAGAGATTAGGAAGGACATCATATTGACATCTTACCCTGGGAGCCAAAACACCTTGGTGGACCTCCTACTTCCGAGAACTCACACTGTTCACAAAATACAAAATCATTAACAGAAGAGATCAAACAGCACAGGCTGTTTTAGCCTTAGATAGATTTTTACCTACCTCTAAAATGCTGTGGAGTCTGTATCTGTTGTTATAATCTTGGCAATGTGTATCAGATGTCACATCAACAAAGACTCTGTGACCTACATCAGCTGGTCTTTCTTAGGTATGAGGTTCTCTGTCAGTTTATGTAATGATTTTCAGCTGATCTTCAGAAGTGTGCTATTGGCGAGACTAGATAAAACATGTTAAACTTAAGGCAAGCCCTTAGGCTGAATAACAATGAAGAGTTCAACCTCTGTGACTTTTGTATGCTTTAGGACAAATTATCAAGATATCTTCAATGTTAAATTTTATACTATAACATATGTCTTCAGCCAGTTATTTTAGAATATAAAAAATGTGCAAGAGCAACTATATTTAAAAAAATCAGAAGTTTATATTCCGGTGTTCTTAAACCAGCATTTATGGTAAATTTCATGCCTGTATCTTTATGTGAACATTTGTAATAAAACCTATCTGCCATGCCAAGTTTATAACTACCCTTATTTAAACTGATAATTTCCTTAAAAGTGCTTATTGTGACATCATAATTAACACACAGCTTTGCAACCAGGATGCTTGTTTCAGTATCTAATAAAATTCTCTTTATTCTGCTTATTGTGTAAGTTCTCAGGGCAGTTTGAAGGAAAGTGTTTCTTTCCCTGGTTCAGAATAAAACTATGTTGCGTCTTCACTACCCTCAAAATTTTAGCTTAATCAACTTAATAATTTCCAGTATAATATTCCAGGTGCATATTTTTTGTTGTATTTTTACTCCTAAATTACAACATTGGTAATTTCCAGTTGACTATATTTAGACCTCCCTTTATGGTTGAATCCAAGTGAAACTCATTTCTGTCTACTTTTTATATTTTTGAGATCTTCACCAACACCTTGTGTATTGTGTGTTATTATATGACTCATGATTTTATTGCACAAAGTCTCACACTTATTTAATTACAGCATCCCAGCCACAGTAGTCAAGGATCTGACTGAATTTATAACTTTTTATACTGGTTTGGAAGAATTAAGAAGGAAACTGAGAAAATGAAGTATTTAAGCAGAAAATACCTAATCTAAGGAAAATGTGTGCTACATGCATAAAGTGTCATCGTTTCATGTGTATTAAGAGCCAGAAGAAATATGATTGCTTACGTTTTGAATCAATGATACAATTATTTCAATCTCTGTGTACTCTCTCTGTCTTTTAATAATACTGTTCTCCCTTCTCTTGATTGTTATTATTCCATTTATGTATACATTATGTGTTTCTAGCTTTCTGTTCTTCCCATGCTTGTGCTGTGGATATTTAGTTAGTCCAACTTTAAAAATTAGTTTCAGGTTCAGGATTATTGGAAAACTGAATTATGAATTTTGTACCCTATTTGTAAGGTTCTAACAAATTAGGCTGTATGGTTGACCCGTCTCAGTTAATAGTATCTGAGATGGGGATAGGGTTTTCCTATGTCAGATTAATATGAACATAGGTATGTTATACGTTGCAAAAATCTTTTCTCCTGTTTAGATGTTAGGTTTCATTAGGTCTAATTTAAACCCTTTTGTACCTTGCATGTTATTTGCAGCTACTCAGACTATGTTTTAAATGGCTGTGGAACAGAATGACAACTTTTCCAAGGCTTTTGCAGATCTGAAAAAGGCTGCATACTTTTGAAAACGTTGGGCAGTTTGCTCAAAACTGTGTTTATGTATTGTTTTGGAAAGGGAAGGGTGTTCTAAAACCAGTAAAACAGTGCCAGTAAATATAAAGGAAAACTTGGAAAGATGTAAAGTTAATGACTCAGAAGCTAAAATTTAAGAATTACCATTTGTATATCTAATGTTCTTCTTATTCTAAGGTTGTTCTTGATATTTTTATTAAGGGTAAAAATTGCTTTGTAGAAAATCTAGAATTTGAAAAAATGTTATCAATAGAAACTTTCATTTCACTAATAAAGATCAGGTCATGTATATAACATGAGATATGGAGAAAATGTATCGCTTCCCCCACCCCCAAAATAAAGAAAAGAAAGAAAGCCTTCACACCCAGAGGTATATCAGTGCTTCTTACACAGGAAGAAGTTGCATATACTTAAATTTTACTTTTTAATACTTGTTATCAGTGCAGTCAAATTTTGAGTAACTTTAGATGGAAAGAAGTTACATTTTCCTCTTTCATAAAGCTGAATTTTGTATGATGTCTGTTTAATTTGATGGGTGGGAGAAAGGGGATGGCAGACTAGATAACAAGGCTAATAATGTTCTCACCTTGTCTTGTCTCCCCCTTCTAAGAATCTCAGACTTGTGCAAACCTGACCAGTGAAACGTGCAAAATTAGGTCATTTAGATTACAGGGATTTAAAGTAATTCAGGATGTTAAATAACAGTTATTTGAATCTATGTTTCTCAGAAATGTGTTGTATCAACTACAGGATGCTTTGCTGTATCATGCTTGCCTCTTGGTGGGAGGGAATACCTTGTTACTCTGAACATGAGTTTTCTATCTACTATAAGCCCACATTCAAAACTAAGCAAGATTGGCCCATTTATTGTCTTATATCCCCTCAGCATGTCTCTTGTTCTCTTTTTGCCTCCATGTACACCATAGAAAAGATGGTAAATAGAGTTGTTTGTTGTGTGTGTAGGTACTGGAAATACAGGAATAATTTAATAATAGGAAAAGTGTCACATTTCCTCCTCTATATTGCTCTCAGGCAGCATCCTGTATGCTTGTTCCCTTATACCCTTCACTACTTAAAAGCAGTTGCAGTTTTGTGATGTTCTCTGTACATAATTTGTGAAGTGCTTTGGGATGAAAAGTGCCATATAAATGTAGGGTATTATTATAGTGTACTTTGCTTCACTGGAGAAGCTGCATCAGGAAGATTGTTTTATTGGGTTATCTCCTAGGTAACTGTGATTCACTGTAATGATAGTGACTAGCACTCTTTAAATGGGACAGTAGTGGCACAGCTACAGTCTAATGGGGATGAAATTAGATAGTGCCAAGTTGGGTAATGGTGATTAACCATGTACTAAATGGATATAAAATTATAAGCTCTGGCTTCTTAATACACATACATTTCCAATTCAATATTAAAGGTTATATTTTCCAAGTTTCTCAGGAGGTTTTGGTAACAATAAGAAGTTACTGCACTATCATATTTCAGCCTCTACATTTCAACTGGATCTTAAAATATCTAAGTCATCGTACTACTTCTAGGTTAAATGTCACAGGAAAATGCTTCGTTGTATATATTTTATATATATATAGCTGTAGCAATTGCATAGTAATTCAGGCCTCGAGTCAGCAAAGCAAATAAGGAAAAACTCACTTTTCTTGTTATTTCTGGAGGACAATTCACACACTTGAAGTTCATATTTGCACATTATGAAGAGAAGCCTTGAGATAATCAGATGCCATATTCCTCCTCCCTCTGAACCACTACACTGACACAAACTTCTACTTTCTCTCAATTGTGCATAACACCTATTGTTCATCATTACTCTAACAACGCATTTTAAAAGGCCTTAGCTGTACAGCAGCGCTCTCTTTGCTGACTTCCACATATGATGCTTAAGAAACAGGTCACTGAAAACAGACAACAAATTGTGCCGTGTATGGGATCTGGGATACCGGACCAAAGCCAAACAACTTGTCCCTGATTACTATCACCTGTCCTTATCAGCACCAGGGAACGCAAGTCTCATTACTTTCCAGACTATAGCAACAGGCCACGTTCTGGTAACAGCTTGGTTTTTCACTGTTGCTGGAAAAAACATAACCATATCTAGGCAACAGCTTGTCACAATGGAAAAAGATTCCTGTGTGATAGTGAGAAAGCTGAGAACTGTGTCAGTAAAATGTAGGCTGTTGCCACAAAGGAAGCCATACTACAGGATATACTTGCAGATGAAAAAAATAATATATCCAGAGAGATTTCTAACAATCATGTGAGAGCATCCTGGAAAGCTTCTCATCTAATGCAAGACTCTCATGGCCATCCTCTATGTCCCGAGTGCTATACAGAACTTGAAAAATGTATTCCAGGTGCTCTCCTGAACTACCTATTAATTCTCATAGTTACTCGTAAGGAAAAAAAAATGGCCCTAGATTTGGAACAAAGGTTAAACCTTAAATTAGTGCTGGAGGAGTTTAAATAATTAAGACATCTGGAAACAGTTATTTATCTACCAGTATGCAATCTGGATTACCAGAATTTTATATTTTTGACATATTAAGACATGTGAAGAGGAAAAGAAGGTGACCTCCAAAGAGAAACTGCCCAAATTTAAAGTTTTAAAAGTTTAAATCTAAGCCTGAGCTAGTCAAATTATGTGTCCTCACAGTAAATGGAGAGAAAAGAGAAATAGGCACTTCCAGGAACAATAAATTTCATCATAAGATATTAAATGCGTATTTAGATTTCTAAAATTAGATAAGACATATACCAATTTTAATTTCCTCATATCATTCTAGTCAGTTCAGAGGAGCCAAATCCAACATTGAATAAATAGATAATAATACAAGCAACAATGGAAAATCTGATTGTAGCACTCAAACATTAATGTTTTGTATATATATCTTTACTGAGAATGTTTAAAAAGATATTAGTTATGCTCAGAAAATAAAGTGATTATATGAAGGATTACATTCATACACACATTATTTATCTGTGATTAGTAATGATACAGAATGCATATATTTACATGCCTTGTCTCATTTATTTTTACAGTTTTTACAAAGAGAATATCTCAGATCTGGGGACTCATTTATATGATAAGATATAATAGGCAGACTGTGAAGGCTTCCAGCACCTGATGGAACTGATGTAACATATATTTGACCTTTGTTTGCTTACACACTGGGTCTGGCTGGGACTTGTCTTCATAGCAGCCCGTATGGTGCTGTATTTTGGATTTGTGACTAAAACAGTATTGAAAACTCACCAGTGTGCTGGCTATAGATGAACAGTGTTTGCACAGCATCAAAGCTTCTCCTTTTTCCCCCTCTGTCTGTCTGTCCCCATTGATTTCCCCTCCACCAGAGGGTAGGTTGGGGGTTTGCAAGAGGCTGGGAGGAGGCACAGCTGAGACAGCTGACCCAGGCTGGCCAAAGGGATAATCCATACCTTTCATCATCAGGCTCAGGAATAAAACCTGAGGAAAAGGAGGAGGAAGGGGAAACGTTCGTCGTTATGGCTTTTGTCTTCCCAAGCAACTGTTATGCGTGCTGAGGCTTTGCTTTCCAGGAATTGACTCAACATCTGCCTGATGATGGGAAGTAGGGAATAAAATCCCTTATTGCTCTATTGGAGTGTACAGCTTTTGCTTTCCCTATTAAACTGACTGTCGTGGTTTAACCCCAGTCAGCAACTAAGCACCACACAGCCACTCACTCACCCTTCCCCCACCCCAGTGGGATGGGGGAAAGAATCGGGGGAAAAAAAAAGTAAAACCCGTAGGTTGAGAGAAAGGCAGTTTAATAGGACAGCAGAGGAAGATAAAGTAATAATAACAATAGTAAAGATAAAAGAATATACAAAACAAGTGATGCACAATGCAATTGCTCACCACCCGGTACCCAGCCAGTCCCCAAGCAGCAGTCGCTGCCCCCCAGCCAACTCCCCCCAGTTTATATACTGAGCATGATGTCATATGGTATGGAATACCTCTTTGGTCACTTTGGGTCAGCTGTCCTGCCTATGCTCCCTCCCAGCTTCTTGTGCACCTGGCAGAGCATGGGAAGATAAAAAGTCCTTGACTAGTATAAACACTACTTAGCAACAACTAAAACATCAGTGTGTTATCAACATTATTCTCACACTAAATCCAAAACACAGCCCTATACCAGCTACTACGAAGAAAATTAACTCTATCCCAGCTGAAACCAGGACACAGTCTTTATCTCAATCCATGAGTCCTCTTGCTGTCCTTCTATTTTCTCCTTATCCCACAGGAGAGGGGATTGAGTGAATGGCTGTGTAGGTATTTGGTTGGTTGGGATCAACCCACCACAACTTAATATCACACCTTCTATGAAACCTAATAAAGGAAAGGTGACTGCTTCACAATAAACTTTTTTTTTCCCATGACAAACTTTATGTGAAAATAAAGGTATAACTCATTCAAGCAGAGTATTAAGTACATCTACTGACAAGCATCTCTGGCAGTACGGTTTGACAGGTCTCTACAGAAAGTAATAGAGCTTTGCCAATTTGTAATAGCTGAGAATCTGGCCCTTCATACCCTTCTCTTAAGGAAGCTGCATTGTGATTATTTTAGACTCTATCTGAGAAACAGAGGAAGTATTTTCTGACTTGGAAGAAGAATCGATGAATTGAAGACTCAGCCACTGACAGATGTAGCTTGAGATTAGAATGTTTTACCAAATTACCGTTGCTCTGCTATCACTAACTATAAAGAAACAGGCACTGACTGATTGTAAACCTTATGTATTTTCAGGGGAAAATTGGAGCTAAGCTCAGGGCTGTATTTTTGTCTGAGAATAACGCAACAAAAATGTTCCTGAAGCTGCATCATTTTTTTCCAAAGTAAGATTAAAAAAAAAGCTGGTTTGAACCTAAGGCAGGTTTTAATGTGCTTGATCTGATTTCATTTGTTTAATAGGAATGAACAAGGACAACTTTATCTGTAGTGGGGCCATTCTCATTAAAATTAAAACCCACTAGCAGAAATATTACTGTTATTGCACTAATAATTGAACTAATATTTTGTTCAGATATTGATCAGATTTTGGGGGTAGTTAGCTTTATCTTTTTGTGTTATTTGACTGAGGCTATCACAAAATAAATGTTGAAATACATAATGCTGTACCTCTATGCATAATGTTCATAACTGTGTATTTTTAGAACTGACCTAATAATTATAGTTGAAGACAGAATCATACAAAAATAAAGAGTCCCTCTTGCTATAGTACTTTTTTTGAGTTTTATTTTTTTCATACTTTTTTATGTAATTCCAAAGGTTCAAAGTATTTGCTAAGTATCCTTGTGTCACTTCACTTGAATAAAGGTACAATACATCCTGTAGCAACAACATGTTAACAGCTGTAGTAAAACTACTTCACAGTAATAGTAAATTAACATTAGAGTTGTGTAGGTAAAAGCAAAAGAGGTGAACAAATAGTATGATTATGCTATTGGTTTTGTTAGTAGTCTGTTAGTAGCAGAAGAATATTGCTGAACAAGAGATACGCTCTTTTTCCTTAAGCAGTAACTCAAAAAACTCCTAAGTCAGAAAGCAGTGTCACGGTAAGAGTTACTGCTTTATGGCATCAAAAACACAGAAGACGGAAGTGAGGACACTACGGATCTTTGCTACTGAACACATATTGTATAGAAATACAGTAAAACACAATAAACTTTAAGTGGTTTGATACCTGATATTAACCATTTGTAATTAATACACCTACTGCATCACCTGAAATGAACAATTCACCTGCTAGATGCTGTTCTCTGGTTGGAGATGGAATCTTGGTGTGTGGTTCTTCTTTCTAACTTTTTAGGGGAAGCTACTGTCTTTCAGAGTGTGAGTACAACAGGCCTAGGAATTTAACTCCGCTACCTCCTACGTATACATGGGAAATGCATTATAGAATTTATCAGAATATGTATGATTGGCAAGACAGTGAAGTCATCCTGGTTTCAGGTCACCTTGTCCTGTTTTTGAATCAAAGCTTTTCATATCAACAGCAGTTTCACTTCAGTAAGCTAATACCTTAAGTACCCCCTAAAAATCCTATGTATATCAGCAGGAAAAGATTACCTATACCTGAAACTATCAGAAAAATAAGAATTTAACAGTTTATGCTGAATTTTCCTGAGTGATGAGGAATCTCATCATATGTCATCTCATGCTGAAGCATAGGCCTATGTCAGCCTAAGCAGTCCTGTGGCAAGATTTTGGCACAGCTCCAGCTCATTTTGACAGGTTTTGTAGCTGGGTTATCAGGAGTGAGAAGTCAGGGATGAAAAGGTGTAGGATCTTTTTAATAATACATCTGAACAACTAAGATAGGTTGGATAAATAAATTATGTGAACAAGACTTTGGCTGATTCCACAAAAAAAAAGGAAAAGAGAAAAAGGAACCAGATTCTAAATGACACATAATATTGTCCTTAAGCTTTTCTAAAAGCTATTTGGTGCAAGCATATAAGCTAAAATGAAAGCTGACTGTTATTTGCAAAAATGAACACAAGTTAATTTTGCTTCAAGTGTTTAAATATTTTTCTTAAAGTGAATTGTTGCACAGTATATAAGTATGTACTTAAACATATTTTGTTTTGATCTGGGTTCATAATACAACTTTGACTTGAACCCAAATACTATCAATTGTTCACTGCTAGTGAAAGTCTTCTGAGGAAGTAAAATAAGCCAATTTCTAACACAGAAAATAAAGTTGGACTGTCTGCATAGGCTCAAGATGAACAGTTAAGAGCAAAGTAATATGTTTGTTTCTTATGTGAATAAAGTAATGAAAGATTTTGTAGTACTCTGGTTTTCACTTAAAAGTACAGGAGGATTTGAAGGAGTTATTAAAGCTGGTCTACATTCTTAAGTATGGAGAAGAGAACATAGAGAAGTAAAATCAGAATATGTTAAAACTGAGTGGAGTAGGAGAGGTTGCAAAGAGCTGGTGTATAATACCTCCTGTCACTCAGTTTCTTTTCTTTTTTTTTTTTTTCATTCTTGCACATGTGTCAGTTGACGGTGCAGGGTCTTTTCCTGGAACTAGTGGTGCTTCTTTTCTTTCCCTTTGCTTCTGGTCCTGGGCAGCATTCTGTAGCTGACTCTACTTGAGCAGGGGGGGTGGAGTAGATATCAACTGCAACGGTAATGTGATTCTGTGAACTGTTTTACTACTTGGTCTCTGGTGGGCAGCAAAGGGGAATTGCATCAGTTACACATAAAATATATGTTTTAATTTAGGAAAAATTTAAGAAAAATGTAGAACTGGAGAGAGTGACCTGATAATGAAAGTGTTGGCAGTAGATGCAAATAGGTAGAGTTGGTTTGTTATACAGACTTTAAGCTTTTTTACTTAATATTTGTAGTCTTTAGGTAGACTTTAGGTAGCATCTATGAAGTATACTGATAAAAAACAGGTTTGGGTTTGGGTTTGGTTTTGGTTTTTTTTCAATGAAAAATTTGAACAAGAAAATGAAAATGAATTTTCATGTCCTTTCTTGAATTGGAGCTTAGGTAGGGTGAAAAATGCAGGGTAAGAAATGCTGGATGCTGGATGGGCAAGTTAACATTTTCTCGGTTCACTCTCCCCACAATGGTGTGGGAATACTTAAAGAAATTTTCATAGCTTGGTCTTAGCTTTATTCTTAAGAGATCAAGAATCTTTGTCTATTTAAATCAGGTTGCCTCTGTTTCAAGATGTTGAATGTTATTTCCCCAAAGAATAATCTGAAAATTAATATACTGATGATATCCTGGAAGGCGGGGCGGGGGAAAGAGCTGGCTAATATTGAACTGAGTGAGTGTACATGGCTAAAATGTGTCCTTTGTTAACCAAAAGGTTTTTAAAGGAACAGGTCTTATTCAGATACGAGATCAGACACTACCTAGAATGTGTTCTCAAATAAAAACACTTTTAACTGAAAATAATAATTAAATTAATCTAACACAAAAATATCTAAAATATATTTTTGTTGTCTATAACTATCTGGAGGTCATCTTCATATCATTCATAAGCTGAAGTAGTTAATTGAAGCAGTTAAACTAATACTCTAAATTATTAAATTTCATCTAGACAATTCCTCTGGAAAATAGAAAAACCTTTCCTGTCATTGTGTATACCAAAATATTAGACTGTTTGCCTTTTTCCATACATGGTTGTTAAATAATCTTGCAGCTATATGATTTCACCA
>VYZW01006693.1:3957-52291 GCA_013401315.1 Balaeniceps rex
GGGGGGGGAGCGACTCAAAGCCAAACACAAACATCTAAGGAAAAAAACAAATGGCGAAACTAAAAATCCAAGAACAATTTCATTTTGAGTCAATCCAAAGATTTCATTTCAATTTTGATTTTTTTGGGGGAATAAGAAAAAAAAAAGACACACACACCCCCTTGCTTGAAAATAAAATTAAAGGACATTTTGAACACAAAGTAGTTTCAAAATGAAAAATCAAAGTGTTTCATGTCAGAAGTGTCAAAACTAACAGCTTCAGCATTTGTCAGAGCTTTTTTGAGTTTTTATAAATGACAAGTTTGGCATGCGTGCACAAACCGTTTTGGTGCTGCTGAATCTGCATTTTTGCATGCAAAAAAAAAAAAAAAAATGGTCGGGCAAATTTTTCCGCGCAGAAGCCCCGTTTGCCATTCCCTTTGTGCGGGGGCCAGCAGTGCCCTCCTCGCCGCCTGCGCCGCGACGGAGCCTCACCGACACCTCTCAGCTCCTCTTTGGCTTATTAATATTTTGCCATTTGGTTCGCAGGACTTCGCAGGCCTGGGGTTTTTTTCCAGAATTAGTTCCCTGGTTAGCGGGAGGAGGTACAAAGGTTAGGAGAGACCGACTGTGCGTCTCCAGCTTGACGTGCTGCTGTGTGACAGGCGGCCGCGGACCTATTCTAAGGTGACATTAGGTAATTTATTAGCCTGGTTCATTACAGCCTTAGCATAGTTGCAGGCTAAGCTCCCTTTCATCGGCTCGCTGCCTTCCCAGAGTGAGGGTTTTCTCCCAGGTTTTCTCCCAAGATGTTGGGAGAGGTTTCGGTCAGGTTTACAGCTTACCTAGCAGGGTGGCGGGGCTGGAAATAGGAGTATATAGCACCTGAAATACGGCGTTTAGTTTAAAAAAATCTCTGAATTACATAAAATGCTATTGCTATCAAAATTTACCACGAAGCATTTACAATATTAGCAACTTTCATAGCAACAATTCTTGCTACGAAACCAGCAGCCATCCGGGTTTTGCATGCCTGCTTCCAGCATAGCTGACTTTGCTGCAGGTCTGGGACAGTGCCCAGTCCCCAGGGAAGGCAAAAAAAAAAAAAAAAAAATAAGAGCTTTGCTGTAAGCACCGTAGGCCCGCCATCACTTCTGCAGATAGCAGACACCTACCTGCCTCTTGCTACCAGATTTCTGCAACGCTTTCTACATCTCTCTGGTGACAGCACCGCTTCTTGCTGTATCTTGACAACTTCTAATTAACCCAGTCTCAGCATCTTTGAAGCTTCTGTAGAAAACCAACGTACTCCTCTAGAGCAAGAGACCCGATTCAAAACACCATCTTCTCCTCCTCCGACTTCCAGGACAGCCTTTACTCCCCAGGGGCTCCAAAACCCGGCCGTACGTAGTCTGACTCTGCTGGAGGTCAGACCGGCTCCTTCCCTGCCCTTGTTGGAAGGCAGTATTGGAAGCAAGCGGAGATGGAAACAGGTTTCTCGCATCTTGTTGGCATTTCTGGGACCGCTCGGACTCCTGCTGTGGTGCAGGCACAGAAAATCCCCACAAGGACACGCCGCTCTGTTAGCTTCTAGCGGGATGATCAGTCCCATCTCAACGGGATGATCAGTCCCATCTCAACGGGATGGTCTCCTCACTCCCTGCCCCGCTCTCCCCATGAGTTAAGCAATCCTTCCCTTGCCAAGGCAATGCAGTAATTGCAACTTCCCTCATGAAGGATTTTCTGTTGATGCCGTCTCAAAAGTATACTATGCTGAAATATTATTTCATCTTAGTTTTCGCACTATTATGACTCTTTTTTTAATCCAAAAGCCCAACATCAACAAAGATTAAAGCTTTTACTCTAGTTACATATCTATGAAAACAGCAGCCTCCTGTGTCTTGGGAGATAAACACTACCAGATGCTCTAGTAAACACCAAAAAGGGGAGAGAGGGGGAGAAAAAAAAAAAGAGAGCGGCCAGGAGGAGGAAAGGGCTGAAAATAAGTTAGAAATAGCAGGGGAGGAGACCAGAAAAGTAAATTTCTGGTGGTTCTTGCTATGTGGCAGTGAAGAGGTTAAACCCCAGGACGCTGCCATCTCTAGACAGAATTGGTTGTTATTGCATTGATAAAGCCCCGGGTTGTGTTTTCCTTGTCCATTTTGACCCGTATCTGACGTTAGCATTGCAAATGATGTCCGCTGCCATTCAACTAGTCAAAGTGAGCAGACAGAAACAAGACAGAGAGCTTAGCAAAGACGATCCTAATGGAAGGGGTGGGGAAAAGTCTGATTTACATGTAATTAATTATTATTTATGTAAAAAACATATCATTGTGGTGGTTCTTGACATCATTTAAAGCCTCTTTTCAAAAGAGGAGTCTCCCCTCTTAGTGCCCTAGTCTTTTCTGTGCTGCAAGTATGACTTGTGATATGACGGCAGCCACGTTGGCCCATCACCACCACCACTTGCAGGGTTGACATCCGACTGCCCAAAAGAGCCAAGCACAATAATCCTGCCTCCTCCTCCACCGGTGACCGCATCACCAGGGCCGTAGGAAGATAGCGAGTCATTTGGTGGGAAATTGTCAGACCTAAGGCCAACGTCACGCAGAAGATGACAGAGTTATGCATAGCCTTTGTGAAGAAGTTTCAGATGAAATAAATGAATTTTCTTCTGAACTTGTAAAATGATTAACTTATTTGATTTCAGCACCTAATCGCAAAATAATTACCTAGCCCAGCCCCAAGGTATCTCGGCAATGTTGTTTGACACACACTCCAGCGCAGACAAAAGCTCCTGCAGGAAGACATCAATCTTCTGCCTGTACGAAACTGGTCCACAAAAAATGAAGGGCACAGCTCCACCACAGCTCTTTCAAACTTCAAACTGGAGAAGAGGAGGCTGAGGGGAGACCTTATCGCCCTCTACAACTGCCTGAGAGGAGGTTGTGGTGAGGTGGGGGTTGATCTCTTCTCCCAAATAACAAGTGATAGGACAAGAGGGAATGGCCTCAAGTTGCACCAGGGGAGGTTTAGATTGGATATTAAGAAAAACTTCTTCATCAAAAGGGTTGCCAAGCATTGGAAGAGGCTGCCCAGGGAAGTGGTGGAGTCCCCATCCCTGGAGGTATTTAAAAGCTGGGCAGACGAGGCGCTTAGGGACATGGTTTAGTGGTGGACAGGTACGGTTGGACTCGATGATCTTAAAGGTCTTTTCCAACCAAATGATTCTGTGATTCAGCTGTCTCAGCCATAGCTCCAGTCCAGCTTCCAGACACGTCCCTGCCCACTAGTTCTCACAGGAGCCAGGTCAAACCTCAAGTGCATGAGTTACACATGGCAGCATGGCCTAATTTATTGGGGCTCTGCTGGACAAGATAAATACAGTGGAAAGCTTATTGGCAATGTCTCGCTGGTTCTCTCTAATTTGCCAAAGGAGCTGCTGGGCAGGAAACTCAGTTAACCTCAATGATGGTAGGGACAGATTAAAGGGAGCTGGACTCAAAAACAGGCAGGTCTCAAGCAATCTTCTTAATAAAGAAAAACAAACCACAGCACTAATTGGAGCAATTGGATGGGGTAGGAACTTCGGCTCGAGCCTGGGAGCGGAGGCAGGAGCGGGTGGGACGGATGTCACCCAGACGGATGGTCCCACGCACCCGTTGCGCTCTCTGCACAGCCCATGAGCTGTGCTAAGAGGGTGCCCCCAGCCCCGTCTCCCCCCATCCTCCATCTCCCCCACATCCACCTCCACAACATTTCTACACAGCGTTGCCTCTGCCCACGCTCTCAGCTCACGGGGGCCACGCAATGACGTTACCTGGCTGCTGAGACCACAGCACGGTGCTGCCTGGCTTCTGGAGGACACGCAGAGCAAGCCCAGGTTTGCCTGCCATAGCTCATGCAGACAAAACCAAGAGCAGCGCAGGCTGCAAGGCTCTCGCCTACCCTTCTGCTTTTAGGAACAGCGTAATATTTCATATTCTCCCATCATTGCCTCCTTGTCAGCTGTTGGGAGCACCAAAGTGTAGCTAATCCCACCTGGGGGGGCAAATCTCCCCCCAAACATACACTTTTGTCCCAAGCAAACAATTTCCAAATGGCCAAAAAGCGGTATTTCATTCAACCCTTGCACACTCCAGAGCTCTGGTAGGATTTTCATGCTGGGTGAAATGGCTTGTCCAGCCTTACCCAGTTTGTGAATGAACTCTGATACCAGGCAGGGACCTGATATCGCAGATGGAAGGAAAAAAAGAAAAATAATTTCTCCTAATAGAGAATCATCTTCCCCTTTGCATTATTTGTTTTGTCAAAAGCAGTAAAAGCTACTGCCATCAGCTTGAGACCGAGCAAACTCAGCTCACACAGAGCACGCTTGGCACAAGGAAATGTTTTCATCTCTTGGAGCAGGCTCTGAGGGGTCAGCTCACTCCACTCCAGACTTCAAATGTTTTCCATTTTGGTATTTTTTGCCTACATCATAATCAACACATTCGGGTTTTTTTGTTTTATTTTTAAGCTGGGGTTTTTTGAGCCACATTTACCGTAGGGACAAATAGGCCAATAACTCTGCCTTCCAACCTTCAAACTTTGTAAAACTGAATGAGGTCAGTAGAGGGACTAGGTTTTTCCTAGTGAAATTAGCACAATCGTAGGGCAGAAACATTATCAGAGCTACCGAAAGCTTTCTTTATCTGGTCGGCCTAGAGACCAGATGTTTTGCTACAAATTCTTTGGCTCTCGGTGGTTCACAACTGCTCCCTGCCATCTTTGCACATCAAACGCCTGCAGAGTAAAGACAGTGTTTCGAATCTCAGCAGAAATTTCAGACTTTCAGGAGGGCTATTTTTTCTGCTGTGGGTTTTTCCAGAGAGAAGACATTATTTCAATGGGAAACTTCACACCCAAGAACCTTCTGGTTGTTTATTCCTACACAGGGTAATTCGCTGGCTAACGCATTGCGGCTTCCACCCCGATACTGCACGAGTCGGAGGCACATTTCCATCAACCCTCTGACTTGGTTAATCACATCAAATAATTTGTTTATGAAGCTCAATTCTACAAAGCCCAACCTGGAAGCAGGTATTTCATCTTCCCAGATACAAGCACTTTTGCTATAATTTCTTTTAAAGTCAAAGCTGATCTTTATCTACAAAAGGCCAGAGCAATAAGTATTTAGGGTGTTTAGAAAACACGGCTCTTTCACCACACCTGCAGCCCGGCTGCCAACTTTCAGCCGTGTGGACTCTCCACTGCTCTGGGAGACTCCGGTGCAGTAAACAAAGTAGTTTTCCCCGGCTTCCCTTGTACCAGGTACCTCTCCCAAATGTCTTTACGTACTCACGCCCTAAAGGTCTTCATGCAGGTCCTGTTTCCGCAGTATTTCCAAGGGCTGGATGTGGTGGTGGGAGTTGATGGTAGCTGGGCTTTCCTCCTCTTCCTCTAGGTCATCCTGTTAATGACTTTGCAATAGATGCAGAAGAGCCTTCGCTGTTGAACAAGAGTGGGACCCGTTTCAGGAGTTACTCCTAAGATTTCCTCCCCCTCCTTGATGTAAGAGGCAAATGAAATCCCGTCTTTTTCAGGCTTTTGAGTGAAATTTGTTACAGCACCCAAATCTGCAGCTGTCTCCCATGAGCTGCTTCTATCTGACTCAAGGTAACATCCCGTAAGCCTCTCCCTTGGCATCTCCGGTGTTCGTTTTGGTCATAGCAATGCCACTGAACAAACTAACTTCAAAGTAAAAAGTAATGCCAGAGCCAGGGAGACGCGCCTGGGGCCGAGAGAACTGGGATAATAAAACTCACGGCATCACCCCAGTGCCAAGAACGCTGTGCTTTTTGTGCCTCTAATTTCTGCAGTTTCTTGGCATGGTTTCCTAAGACACCACTTCATTTTGGAGATGAAAGGAACAGGCAAGGGTTAAATCAGAGCCGCCACCCCCCACCCCCAGTCTATTCACAGCAGAAGGAAATCTGTCCCTCTCCCACCCCTCAGCATCCTGTCTCTGCTGCCTTGGAAAACACACAAATCCCTCACAGCTTCCTGAGGGGCAGAGACCTCCGCCGGCTCCAGCCACCCTCCTCCCCGGTGGACCCTGCGGCATCCCGGTTTCCCCATGGCAGAGCATCCTTCCCAGGGGCTCGATGCCCCATGCCGCAGCAGGTCCCTCCCTCCCGCCTGGCCTGGCCAGAGGAGCTGCTCCAGCAGCACCAGCTGGGGCTCCTGGGTGTTACCCCAGCAGCTGCTCGTCCTGGCCAGGTGCTAGAACTTGGCCTTGGATGCAGCAAGTACCCAGCAGCCAGCATGGCTCTTCCTTGATCATGGGCTGAATTATTCCGAAGTGGCTTTTGCCCCCTTGTCCGCCTTTACCAGGTCTACCCCAATGGCTCATTTTCCCTTTTCTCTCTCCAGTTGATGAGGACAGCCAGAAGGGACTTGAAACTGCTTCCTCAAGGTTGTCCCAATGTCTTCCCCACCGAGCATCCAAGACTTTCCCCATCCCACTGATGCCCACCCTGTAGCTCCAAGGAGCTGAGACACGCTCATGGCAACCAGCCACTGGAGATGGAGAACCCACAGGCAAGTTTCAATGTTAAACAAAGTCACCCAAGGCTCGGGAAGTCCCCCAGAGGTCACGCGGGTGTCATGGCTTTCCCACGCACGGCCCCTGGGTACTGCCGAGCACGCCTGCCTCTCTGCTGAGCAGAAAGGTCAGCTCCAGAGCCACAGGTCCTCACCCTCTTCCCCTCCAACAGCCTCAGAGAACGGACCAGCCACCCAGCTCCCCCTTGAGATACAGGGGATGGGTGCTACGAGGAGAAGCCAGCCCTCGGCACCCAAGGAGGCTCAGCATCGCTCAGAGCACCCAGAAGGCATCCCACCCACCGCAACCGCATGGCACGGCACAGCCAGGAGGTGCTCAGTATCCGCACAGCAGCATCACCTCAGAGCTGTGCCCATGCTAATAAGTGCGGTTTGAAGCATGAAATGGCTGTGCTACCTCCGGTCCATGAGCTGGAGCACGTTGCCGTCAGCTCTAGGGCCTCCGAACTGCACGCCGTATGTTACTCGCATAGAGGCATGCCCCAAGGACGCTTTCAAAGGGCAGGTACTGCACACTTTGCATCCACGTGAGGAATCTGTGCAACGTAACTAGGGCACTGTAAATTCACACCCCGGCTCTCTGTGCTCTAACTTGTCCGTGGAGACAAGCCCCACATGGCTTCTTCCAACGCTCCTGGTCATGGGGGAGCGGCACAGAGAACTACAGCGTTGCCAAATCTAAACATTCGAAATCATGAGTCATAGTTTCCAAAAATTATCTAACTGGTGTTTAAAAAAATAAAAATAAATTTAATGAATTCCTTTTTTTCCCCATCTTTCAGATGACACCCAAAAGTTTCTCCACACATGACAGAAAGCAGAAGTAGAGATTTTCATGCATTCTCATGATTCCAGAAGCTGGAGCTTTAAGAAAAAAAAAAAACTAATAAACAACAAAAGGCTTATGATATAAGGATTATGATTTGGCTAGCAGCAGAGGCAAAAACCTCATTATTTATGTGACAAACCTCAACTGAGCAACTCAGCTCAAAAACTTGGAGAAAGAAGGTGAAACATTCCAGCATCCTTTTGGCTGCCAAAATAACAGAAACAATCGTGCAAAATTTCAACACAAGAAAAAAAAAAAATTAATGAGATTTGTTCCACTTTCATGAACTCAAAGACAAACAGATGTTGACAAAAAGATGTTGCAAACAGTTCTTGCTGTTGTTCAGCCGAGCCCAACTCGCCGCGATGCGAACGCATCTCTGGTTCATTATGTCACCCCCTTTGCTCTCGCTTTTCGCTCGCTCACACAGAGCAGCCAGTGTCTTTGCACGCTGTGTGTTCTTTCACGTCTTTTACCAGCACAATGGGTTTAATTTCAGCCTCTCGTACGCCACGTTAACCGTCGCAATTAATTATTCTCATTTATTCTGCAAGAACACACCTGTACTGGTACTTCCCTAAGAGAAAGAGGCACAGACCCTGTTTCAGAGACACATGAAAAAAAAATCCCCACTCCTCAGTAACATCTGCACTTTTTAATATGATTCTACAATTTGGACTACAAGTACCAAAGGGCTCAGCTGGCTCCTGTGTACTACTTTCTGTACTGAAGCAACCCTTAATTTTATTTACTCTAGATTAGACCTGTGGGACCCAACCTAAATGATACCGAGATCCACGAGGCGCTCTCCTGGAAAAAGCCTTCAGAAATGGATCCCATGTCCAAATTGAAGATGACGCCAGCACTAGTTTCATTTCAAGGCAATCCAGATGTTCAGTAAAGTGATTAGGAAGTGGTGTGTATCAAATATAAGATACTCTGCATTGAACTAATGCATTTATTTGCTCTGAATGGTTTTCCAGTTCAGGGCAGCACTTTGCCTGTCACAAGTAAAGTGCTTTGACAGAACACATGGACATTTCTGCTGCTTAAACTGAGCCAGCGAACAGAACGGCCAGCAACTCCCAAGTCTCAAAGCAGTCCAAAGAAGTACTGTCACTCTGATATATTTATTTCCTGGTCAACTAAATGCATGAGTTCAGGTCCCATTTGTCAGCAACCTGCATATCCACAGCCATTTGGAAGGAAGGAAATAAACATAACGATGTTATCATGGGGTCATTGAGTTTTCACCCTGTTCCTGGCTAGCAGGTGCCCAGAGTGCCACTAAAATCGGGTAATACGGCCCTTTGCTTTGAAGAATGGAGGCCAAGAGCTTGTCCCAGCTCTCGGTGGTGCAGCACCTCTCCAGCACTGCCTCCGAGCATCCACGCTTGCAGGGCTCCGGTACATAACCTGGCCTCGGTTGTGTCGCTGTGACAAGGTAGGCGAGACCTGTCCAGGGCTAGCAAGAGGTGGTAAAGCCTCATCTCAGACTACTGCAGGGGGCAAGTGCCACCTGCCTCTCCCACAGGGACCTGTTGGTGGGTTTATCATTCCCTTTGAGGAGGAGGAATGAGGATGAAGAACAGCTGAGAAAGTTAAATGGGGGGGATCCTCTGTTTTACTGCTACATTTAGTAACCTGAGAGAAAGGGTAGCCCCCTTCTTCCCCTTCCTCCCCGGTGGGCAAGCCTTCAGCGGATGTGTTGACTGTTACCCCTGGCTGCCTTGGTTTTCTAGGGAGAGTTACAGACACAAAGCCTCCAGGCAATCACAAGAACACTAAATCCAGAGGCATCACATCCTCTGCTAACATAAAACACTGTCGCTCCATCCAGCTCAGAGAAGGCACCAGCCACACCATCCCATCCAAATGCAGCATCCACAGACACAGGCAGGATCTTCTGCACTGTCAGGGTCCCTTTTGACTTCGGGCCCGTGCCTCTTTTTCCCACTCAAGTTTCTCTTTGCACCTTTTTCTTGTGAGCAGGGGAGGACTCAGGCACATGGGCAGGGGGGGGAAATCCAGATAAGAGAATGCAGCTGCGTTGTAATTTGTAGTTTCACAGTCCTCTGTGGATCAGCCCCAACACAATACATCCATTTGCCTGCAAATTGAGAATTGTGTTAAACCCACAGTAGTTCTGATGTAACAATATCTTCATGCTGAGAAACTTGAAGACTGCTGAGAAATACAGCACTTAAGCAGAACAAAAAGCAAATTCCCAGCAGCACCTTCCACCCCCATGTTTTTATTGAGTTTTAGTAGAAAAGAATTAAAAAATACCGAGGGCCTGCAGACCAGACTAGGCATTGTCTGCATTAATTTGGGGTATACATTACTTTCAGCTGATACTCAGATGAAAAATTAACCCAGCATTCCTCCACAGTTTGGGATTTCAGAAGCAAGTTTGGCAGACACATCTCTGCTCCCTGGACCTGGTGCTCTCGATTTCCACTTCCATGGGCACATGGGGAAAGGAGGAACAGCTCTGTGTGTGTGTGTGTGTGCACATGTTGGCAAGCCAGTCTCCCAGATGAAAAAGGAACGTGCAGAATAATAACAGCTCTGAATTCACAGGAGTTCTTCTTCTTTTCACCAGCTTGAGTGACAACAGAATCTGGCCACCAAGACACCTGATCTGTGCTGGCCATGCAAAGGCCAATATCAGAAACTGATTTAAGTGGCACTAAGATTTTTTCAGTAGTGCCTGAAGGAGCAGGAATCCACATCTTCCTGCACATTAGGGGGTCTTGGGCTCCTCGGTTTTTATCCTAAGCTTTTGCCTTAAGGCAAAAAAGGTATTTTTGGTTATAAAGGTACTATGCTCCCAGCTGCTCTTACCCCATTATCATGAGATTATAATTCTCAAAACCCATAACTTTACAGTTGTCATTTCATTACGTTATGTGGAACGCAAAACAGAGCATTGCTTTTATAAAGATTCATCAGTGGAACACATTTACATTTCCTAGCTTATTTCTGGTGCAAGCTAAGTTCTTAGCAGCCACATGTGAATTCAAACACCTTGCACCAGAGGTTACAAACTTGAGCCACTTCTCCCAAGAACTTCTAGAACCAACAAACTCTTTCCATAAGGGGCAAAATAATAATTAGCAAAAGCTCCATTTGTGAATGAGAGGGAAAAAACATGACTGCGGGAGGATAAAGGGCATCAGCGCCACGCTGCTGAACAAAGCACACGTTGAGCACTCCATCCAGACACCTTCAGCAGCAATCCCACATGCTTCACCATCCTGGAGGGACAGGCTCCCTCTCCTAGCCACAAGCCCCTGATGCCCAGATCTCCAGGGCCCTGCAACACCACCACCATGCTCCCACCTCCCAGGGAAAGGCTGACGGTCTTCTCCAATAGCACCACCACCAACACCCAGCCACCTGGGAAGTACCACCAGAAAACTCACCGAGTCCCACTACTAACCCCTGCAGCCTCCCAGGGCACACAGATCACTCCTGGCTCTACCAAAACCACTTCTCTCCCAGTATTTCATAGCAGCCCCCTCCAACAGCCAGTAAGCCCCCCTGAGCAGAGCCCAAGGAGAAGACCTACCTCCCCACAGCAACACAAGAACTTCCCTCTCTCCCTTGGCTTCAATCCAACCAGCCTTGATGCATAACTGGCAGAAAGCTGAAACACATGGAGACCCCCTTCTCAGGGGCTGCATTTCCCTTTCCCCTTCCAAACCACCTCCTTAAACGGGAGCTTACCTTCCTCGTGGGCTCTTCTAGCCTTGGGGAGCTCTGGGAACACAGCTTGTGCAGATGAAGCAGGTCAAGCCCATTCCCCGCGTTGTCTGCTCACAGGTGTAGGCTTTTTCCTCTCCTGAGCAGGAGCTGGAGGTTGCAGAAACACTGTGTGAACCATCTCCCTGCTCTGCTTCCTAGGGCGGGATGGCTGCCCAGAGTACAGGGACCTCAGCTCCGGGCTTTCTTGCCTGGACAGACACCTTCCAGTTAAAGCAGTTGGACCCTTTCTACATGAGACAGACAGGGTGGCAAAATCAGGATTAAAGCAGGTTTTGACCACTTGACCATTGGGTTTTCAAAAGATAGAGTAGAAGTAACATCAGTTGCAAGTGATTGGCAAGAATTAACATGGGCATCCTCACTGGAGCAAGATCTGCAAGCTGCAGCAGATAAATCCAGGCATTTCTATCGGGCATTGCTTTATATACACCCTGCAAAAGCAAATCATTGGGTGGGAAATGAAAATCAAGAAGGAAAAATATATATGTTTCTGATTATTCTACCCTAATGTTGTGTTCTGTCATTACGGCAGATTGCTTAATTGTGCTGCTGATTACTTTTCCTGAGTTCTTCCTACAGCTGTAGTTTTTGCAGTGCCGTGGAAACACTAATTAGCAGGAGGAATGTTGCCTTAAATTTTGCTACAATATATACATATTAAAAAAAAATAGAAATCCTGGGCATTTACTTACTTAGTCCCCCTCTCTCCTTTATTTAACCCATCTCGCTCCCTGCTCATCCTGTAAACCGCGCCTGGGCAAAGGTGGAGAGGTTGCAGGCGGACGCGTCTCGCTGCCGGGTAAAGACATCTGTGATCCCAGGCAGCGCTTTAGACCAGTCCTTTCCACCCCACAAAATTCACCTTGTAGAACAACCCAAACGTGCACTCGCTGTAGGACGGGCTAGTCTTTGCGTGCGTTTGCTACTAGGAATTATCTATATACTTCACGATATGCAAAATAAGCTGCCTGTATAGGAACATCTGCACGATGTTGTAATCTTACCGCGCATTTAGACTCCACATTCTTAATGATCCATCACGGGGAATGATTTGATGTTGTTTAACTCTTGTTTCACTGAGCTGTGGCATGCGTTTGCCCTGATTCTCCTGCAACATATCCGCTCGCTAAGGAGAAATTCTTCTTATTTTGTGTAACTTAATGCTGTGACATTTTCTTTTTTTATTTTTTTTTGTCCTTAAGTGCTAACTGCCTCCTCTTCATCCTCTCTCCAGCAGATGTAATGGGAAGGGCGCAGCTGCTCTTCACTCAGAAGCATGTATGAAGCCCTCATAGAAGTTATTTTAAGAGGGGTCGAAAGGGATCCCAGTCTTATACTTCCATAAACCCACCAATATGGGACTGTTGGCCTTAGCAGCAAAATTTGAGGGGGGGTAAGCAGCACATGGGTGCTGTTTGTAGGATTTACCTCTCTCTGAAGTGGCTGATGCATTGACCCGACCTAGTACAGCACTTTTTCTGTTTCTCTTGCACGTTTAACCGTGGACTGAGCCAGCACCTTGGCTGCGACCTGGGGCCAGCCGGCTCTGTTTGAGCAGCATTTTAAGCTTCCAACACAGGAGGTTTTTGCTCTGGGTGCTTGAGACTACAGCTATTCCGTCAGCTCAGTTTGGGTTTGACTCCCCGGGAGCTCGCGCAGCCCACGCGCCCTGGCGCAGCCACCTCGCTTCCCAGGAAAGGAAACTCGGGTGGGATGCGAAACCTCTTCAGGCGCCCTCGCTGCCCAGCGCGGCGGCGGCTGACTCACGAGCGATGCCCACGGGGCTGCCGCCCATCGCTGTGAAAGTTTGGTGGCTCAGCCGCCTTCCCCCGGGCAGCCCTGCCTGTGCCCCGAGACGCGAGCAAGCGATGGGTGTTTCAGTTCACCAGCAGCACCAAAAAGTCAAGATGAAGCAAATCAAAAGCAGGTTGGGCTGAGCTGTTTAACAGACTGAAACCCCAGGCGAGGAACGCAGCTCGGCTCAGCCTAGCAACTTCAGTGGGTGAAAAGTGCCCAAAACTCACTGCAATGGAGTTTGACCATCTGAAAGCTGGGAAGGAAATCAGAAATCTGGCTACAGCCAAGGGCAGCTGATTAAGTCCCATTTATAAGCAAGAAGCCAACCTTGGGGCTTAAGAGCAAGCGCTTGAGGAGCAGAGGCTACGCACTGACACAGATCTCTCGCGGGCAACGCTTTACGCATGTGCACAAAATCCATTGGCTTCATCCTGCGTAAGTTTTTCCACCCATATATTGCTCCTGAAACACTGCTAAAATGACTTGAACAACTAGTGCTGCACAGCGGGACAAGGACTTCAGGATGCATCACACCGACCGAAGCCGGCCGACGGCTGGCACAGCATGTAGGCAGAAACCCTGGCATCTCTTGGGCTTCCTACACGCTCTTAAAAGGACCAGACAGCACGTGCACGGCGGGCCCCGTGGTGCTGGAGGCGCTGGACTTGCTTTGAGCCTGCCGTGGAAGAGCTCGTGCATGCTTCGTGGGCGAGGTCAGCGTCTCTGGACATCTGGCAGCTCCCAACAGGCTGCCAGACATTGGGAAATCTGAGACAAACACACAAAAGCCTCCAAATCTGCCTGTACACAACCGTTCAGGTGGAAAATGTCTGGAGAAACCTGCATATAAGGCAACCCTCTGCTCTGCAGCCTGCTTTGCTTTAGCCGCAACTGAAATGCAACCAGTTCTGGGATGGGCTTGGACACCTGCGGTGCCAGGAGCTGTGCTGGGCTGCGGTAGGAGACAGCAGCCACGTAAGCTGAATGTTACGGACCGGCCAAACGTTGCTTTTGTGACACAAACCTCAGCAGCCCTCGTGCTGTGCGTGTCTGGCCATGCTGCTGGAGCAAAGCGAGCACGGCAATGCCCGGCATTAGTACCGTACCAGTCACTGCTGGTTAGAAATGCTCCCACCGAGTCCTGCTTCAGAGCTCGGGCTTGGGGTTTTGGGGAGAGCATCCCTGAAGAAGCTGCAGAGCACATCCAGGAGAAGCGGCAGCTGAGACATCCCTCTGCAGCACAGCTGGGTGCGATGAGGTGCCCCAAGGCTTTTGTGCCCCAAGGCTTTTGTGGAGTCAAAATTAGGACCTTTGTCCCTGAACCCACTCCACGGTCAGGTTCACTAAGGTATTTAGGCACAAGAATCTCATTGAATAACTAAATCCCATTGATTTCGCTGGACCTGCGTCCGTAGGGAGCAGTCCCTACCCAAAAGAGCTTGCAGGTGAGGAGCAGGAATGTCAGGTACACAGATTATTAAAAACCAACAGCACATACAGCAGATTATTAAAAACCAACAGCAGATGCACGTCCTCTAGGAGAAAAACCATTTTATCTGCCTATTCCTAGTAAGTACGGGAAGATGTTTCATGGTCACCATAAGTATTAGGATTGAATAATGTTTGGCTATATTAATCTGAAGTGCACAGCAGGGAATAAGGTAATTTTTCCATCCTTCTGATTATATGTAAAAATTTTATATGAGCTTTTTGTGGATTTGATTGCAGCAACTTGGGATGCTTCCCAATTTGCTCCTCTCCCAGGACAGTTTTTCTGGATCAGCTGCTAGCGAGCCCTGGTGGAACACATGGTATTAAATATTTGTTGCTTTCACATTTTAAACAACCTAGAGAGAGGAGGTCACGCTCTCCTGGCACGTGGCCGGCGTGCAGCGCCTTCGTTATCTCGGAGGCCCTCCTCTAATATCTGCTGCGGCCGAGCAGCAAGGAGCAGGATGGTCCTGCGGCACTGCCTTGGCTCACAGGGACACACGGGCAAACGTAAATCCACGCTCGCCTTCCCTGGCACTCTCCTGGTGCCACCACCTTCCCGTTTGGTTAAGGCAATGGCACGTTGGCTGAGAACAGCCTCACCCACCCTCTAAATGGCAGCGCACGTAAGTCGGGTTGTTACTTAAAGTCTGTATTTCTTTATTAGAGGAGATGCTGCAAAGTACTTGAAAATAACATTGGCTGCTGTGAACTGTGGTGCCCGATCAATGAGGGACATGACAGTCAATTACCCTTCCACTTTCTGATTGTCCCCAGCAATCAGCCCCGATCAATACCTTCAATCTCAATTGATAGCAGATATCAAATCTGAAATAATACGTTTCATTGTTCTGGAAGTACTGTCACATTGTGTACAGGCGGCCACCGCATTTATTTAACCATTCATTTCACTTCCATCTGGTCCAATCTGGCCGAGCGATGTGCTGCCCAAATGGCTCGCGCGCATCCTTTCAGCATCAGCGCCTGGCCACGATCGGTTCAGCCTGAGCGGAGGGGAGCAGCAGGACTGCATCTCATTGCCCCGGCACGTCTTTGGGGCAGAATTAGCTACCTGAGAGAGGCTGTGTTGGAAAATAAGGGGAAAAAAAGAGTTTAGGCTGCTGCAGCAGGCCAAAAGCACGAAAATCAGGAGGGAAAGTCAGGCGCTAAAGCAAGGAGGATAATTCATAAGGTGCTGCTCCGGGGCAGCGCTGTGCGAGCGGGGCAGCCGGGAGATGCTGTTGTCCCAGGCAGGTGGCTTCTCCGTCCCTTGCCACCCCTCGTGTCACCCCGTTGCCGTTCAAGCAGCGATGGCCTCTCGGTGTGCGCCCGCAGAGCGCTCGGCGTCGCGGGAGGGAGGGTGGTGGAGGAGCGGGAGGTTGCGCCTGCCTTTGTTTCAGGAGACTTAGCAAAGCTTCCAAATATTTGAAGAAGCGCCGTGCCAGGAGCTCTTTCAGAGTTTCCTTTAAAGATGCCAGTTCACACAGGCTTTTGTAATTGAGAAGGATCATTTACATTTGTAATGGTTTAAACAAAAAAACATACACACCGATAGGCGCGTGATGAGCCAGGGCCCTGCTGTGGTGGCTGCGGCCGGGACAGGACTGACTGGGATGGAAACAGTCTGGAGCAGGGGAGAGCTGCTCTGCACTCCTGCCCTCCCGTCCCAAATCCTTGTGGGGTTTGATTTGGGGCTGTTCAGCCTGGAGAAGAGAAGGCTGCAGGGAGACCTTAGTGTGGCCTTGCAGTGCTTCAAGGGGGCCTATAGGAAAGATGGGGACAGGCTTTTTAGCAAGGCCTGTGGTGACAGGACAAGGGGTGATGGGTTTAAACTAAAGGAGGGGAGATTTAGGCTGGATAGAAGGAAGAAATTTTTTACACTGAGGGTGGTGAAGCACTGGAAGGGGTTGCCCAGAGAGGCGGTGGAGGCCCCATCCCTGGAAACATTCCAGGTCAGGTTGGACGGGGCTGTGAGCACCCTGATCTGGTTCAAGATGTCCCTGCTCACTGCAGGGGGGTTGGACTGGATGGCCTCTAAAGGTCCCTTCCAACCCAAAGCATTCTATGATTCTATGATTCTATGATTGATTTTGGTGTTCCCCAAGCATCCCCGCAACCACAGGCTGCATGGCATCTCCCTGCCATTGGCACCCATGGGTGCCTGGGCCCCGCACCGTGCCAGACGTATCCTCTTGGTGGCCCTTCAATGCCAGTCCTTTGTACGGTGGTATAAGCTCCTCCGTGGGATGGCCACGGTGGCCAGAAATCCCCGTGCTGACCTCTGAGGCGTTGCTGCCAGGTACATGCGGGCAGCTCGGCTGTGGCACCAAAGGTCCCCTTGCATGCAGCAATTGCTCCCCACGGGTGAATCCCAAACCCACAACTTGCCGCCACGGTGCTACCAGCTCCTGCAGGCTTCACTGCAGGTAACTGGCTTCGCTAAAGCACCACGTCCTGGGGTCAGATGGCCAAGGCTCTTGGCTTCCCCTTAAAAAGGCTTCAGAGGGGTGGTGAAAATAGGAAGGGTATCTGCTGCATCCTTTGAGTCATGGAGAAAAAGCTGGAAAATACAAACTCAGGAGCTCAGGATGTAGACAGCAAAGAAGCCACACTCTTAAAAATTATTTACTATTGGGGTTGGCTGCAACAGGCCTGAGCTGTGGGTCCCATCACCCTGAGGTGACCCCCTCAGCTCCCTGCAGGCATCTCAAGATGCACTGCACGAGCAAACACCGCGAGCCCAGGCCAGGACCACGGCTGGCTGCTTGTATGGAAAGGAGGGGAGAAATCTCCAGTTAATTCATTCACCAGAGGGGCTGAGCACGGCACAGCTCCAGCACGTCCTGGGGAGGCCCGGGCTGGGTGATGCTGCTCACAGCCGTGCAAGCAGGAGGTACTCCTGATGCACCTTCGGCTTCTCCCACCCCGCTCCTTACAATCCCTAAATAAAAATATCTAAGGCAAGCAACCTCCCAGGGAAATTCAGACGCCGCAGGGTGTTCCTTCAGCCCGTGCAGCCCCAGCTCCTTGCAGCATCCTGCCCTGCTCTTATCGGGGCACTGGATTTTTAGAGGATTTTTAGGCTACCATTTTTAGAGGACAACCTAAGGAAATAGATCCCGATTAGCCGGCCGGGAGTTACTTCGTTTCAGTGTCCGCATGCAACGGAGGCAGGAGCGCAGTCGGAAGATAAAGGAGATAAAGCATTAGCCCTACGATGGCAGCATGGCGAGGAGCCAAGGCGCTCCCTTTTCGTTAATACACAATACTTGTTGTAAGATTGAATATCCATTTGGGGGCAGAATTCACCTACTTTCCTGTGCGCGCTCCCCTCTGAAAGCGTCGTAATGATTTACTTATTGGCAGTTTATTTTGATGAATAGGCTGCAATTGGTGCAAAAATATCCTGAATGGCATTAGGAGCCTCGGCCATGTGACCGTTGGCCCATTTGCACTAAGTACCATCCGTCAAAGTTCGTATTACTTATAGGATGCTTAAGCCAGCGTATTTTCCTAACAGGCACGGTCCTCTGAGGGTAGCGCGAAGCGTGCTGGGGACTTCTTTGAAGTAGCATAAAGGGTAATTATTCCCCAACGTCCTATTTGAAAAACACCCTTAAAAACTAAGTTTTGTGCCTTTGGAGAGAAAAAAAAAAACAACAAAAACAAACCAACCCAATGCTCCTGCCTATGCGGTAGCTGGCTGCTCATCAAAGCGGTGCCTGGAGGGCCCAGGGCAGCACCGGCGGCAGAGCTTGGCTCGGAGCGGCACGGGAAGGAGAAATGTCCTGTCTCTGCTCCTTGTCTGGCCTGAAATGCAGGTATTGAGGGGTAAAAAAAAGGAAGAAAAAGGGACCTGGGAGAAATGTGGGTCAAGTACACAGGAGGCTGCTTTTATTTGCTGTGTTTTATGTAACGGGCAGGGATAACACGGGGCACGGCGCCTGGGAAAAGCAGACCTCAACCGTCAGTCGCAGCAACAAAGTCTCTGAGCTCAGGTGGATTTCTGGAACCTGCTACAATCACGAAACACCCTCCCTGCTGACAAGCTTGCCCCAGCACCAGCCTACCCCTTACCCTTTTCCTATCAGGAGCCCAGGAAAATGCAGATCCCCGGGGTGGTCTGAGTGAGGACCCCTTGGCGGGTGTTTTGGGGTGCACATCGCCGCGCTGCGCAAGGTGGAGGGGTCTGCCCGGCACCGTGGAGTGGGCAGCAACCGGGGGGGATGCTGAAGCTGTAACCACATCAAAAAATGCTCATGCAAAAAATGCCAGCTGCCCCCCAGCACTGCCCTCGCCCGGGCAGCACAGCAGGTTATTAACACCACCAGCTAACGATGGTGGTTTAACTCAGCAGCAGGGAAAAATCCCACTGCTGGCCCCAGCCACCAAAGCCTCCTCGTGCCGTGGGGCAGGAAAAGGGCATCACCAGCCCCAGCCCACTCGCGTGTAGGGGTTTTGCCGGTTTCTTCCAGAATTGCTCCTGACCCCAGCAGTGCCGTAGGGAAGCGGCAGAGACGCAGCCCACTCTTACTCTCCGACCGCAGAAACGCAGTTGATGTGCTGCTGTTTACTTTCCAGGAGTTAGACCCAGCCAAGGCCCTGTCTGAGCACTGAAAATGCATATTGCTGGGTGGGGAGAAGAGGGGGAAAGGCAGCTATTCGGTACAGCTCAGAGAAGGAAGAAGCCACTCGCAGTACATAAAGAGGTCCCCTCCATGGTTTAGTATTCCTAATCACAATTTATTAGAAATTGTAGCATGCTCTGCCCCATGCTTTCCGTGCGGCTTTGGGCAAAACGGTTGGCAAAAGTTTTTTTTTTTTTTCAACCGCGTTTCATTTACGGCGTCAGAGACGTCACCGACGCGATGGAGCTTTGCTAGCCACGTGTTATGCGGCACTTTGTGACGAGGATGCTGCTTTGCCCCAGTATGAACGCAAAGTGCTTCTCCCACGTGCTAGCAGGAGCGCAGACGCCGGGGAAGGCACCCGGTCCCATCCCCAAGGAGCAATGCCTGGGTGGCACAGCCAGCCCCGGCCTCCGCTGCCGACCTGCCCAGCCACGACAGCTTCTGCCCTGTTCCTACAGCTTGGTTTAGGCTTTGTGCGTGCTCAAAGAAAGGGAGAAACGCACAAGTCTAGTAGAAAGTTACACCGTGACTACTTTTAACGTGCAGTTATGCTCAGAAACCCCCCAGAAATCAAAGACTTTCTGCATTTGCCAGCAACAGTTAAAGAAAATCCATTTCCTTACTGCTGTTCATAATTTAGATAGCCTCCCCCCTCCTATTTGCACTGTTTATACATGAATTCCTACAGCATTATGCACTTTGTGTAAGCAGGAAAAGTCCAGTCCAGACACGGCTCCGTGACAGCTCCCCCTGACTAATAGCAGAATTATCCTTACATAAGTCCTTTCTCTTCCTTGGCATTTTTTTCCCCACCAGGAAGGGTGCTTCCCTGCACACCCAGGCGGGATGAAAGCAGCCCAGGCCAGGGCTACAGCAGAGGCCAGACTCGCTCCATGCTTTATGTTGCAGTGCCATCTCATGGCAGCTCTAGCACCAGCCTCGAGATGCATTTTTCCTTCAACCCTTTGCAGGTATTTTCTTGTCGAGCTGTTAAAGTTTTAGATTTATAACCCCCCCCCCCAAAAAAAAAAAAATCCGAAGTTTAAATAAGTTTTTAATTACCGAAAGCTCTATGTCCAAAACTTAAGAGCCTTCAAAGGAAGCTCCAGGATGGAGCACAAGCAGCGAAGAAATAATTTATTTTCTTAGAAGATGATCGGCTTTCTAGTCCAGGCTGCTGCTATATAAATGGTCACACTGTACAAACATGTGTCTTCCATATTACAGACCATCCCCAATGGCTCCTTTATTTCAGTAGAGAGAAAAAAAGAAGATAAAACCCATACTTCAATCTGGAAGCCATTGCAGGCTTCGAACAGTAAAGCTATTGCAAATGTTGAATGATCCCTCCCACCTCCTCACGGCGCTGAGAAGTTTCCAGCGGCAAAAGCCCAGGGGGTACCAAATGCCAAAAGCAACCCCTGCTCCATCCGGCACCCCTGGGTGCGCAGCGGGAGCACCTCCATCCAGGCAGCCGGGGACGGCTCCTTTGCGGAGGAGGAGAAGCAGAATGAGCAGACGCTGAAACTAGGTGCTGCTCCCCGTCTTGTGGCGTGTCGGCAAGGCGATTAGGTGTCTGGGAAAGCCAGGCTTTCAAAAGACCTTTTCTTCAAGGTTTCAGCTCATCCCGTGCTTGCAGGAGGATCAGAGGGAGGCCTAATCCCAAAGATTAAGGCCTGGATGCGAGCGGCGGAGGGAAGCTTTCTGCTCCTTGGAGCAGCAGCACACACAGCACCAGCTTGGAGGGGATTCTGCTTTAACAGGCAAAACCCAAGAAATTCAGATGTTCTTTCCAACCAGCTCAGGACCCCGTTTGCAAAGGCCAACCCCAGGGTGGGAGATGGGCTGTCAGCACCGCGGAGGGTCTGCTGCCCCCCACACCAGAGCCAGGCCAGCAGGTCCCTTGGAAAAACCTGGGGTCTATGTCTGATAAAAACAATTAGGGAAAATAAGCACCGAGGAAGAGGTGCAGCACCTGCCCTGCCCTCCGAGCTCCCCACCAGGTATTTTCCACACTGCAGAGGAAGGACTTGTCCCCCAGGGCCACATCCATCCCTCTGGTTTGGGTTTGACCCTCTCAAGACTGTGGGTCTGGTAGGATTTGGATCTCCAAAAAAAGCGGAGAGGTTTCCTGGAAGCGCGGCAGGGCAGCGTGGTTGTCAGCAGAGGGTTTGCTGTTCACTTGTTTTACATGAAGAAGATGCTGCAAGAGGCAGGGGAGGAGCAGCAGCCACGTTGCTCCCTGCAGACCTCGGGCCAACTCCAGAAGCGTGCAAAGGAGGGACAGAGGGGTGCTCAGGGGGACGAAGGCTGTGAGCACCCAGAAAGGGTGAAAAAGAGCAGAAAGGACGGAGGCGAGGGCAACGAGGATGCTCACATCACTTTTTGTCATTGGCTTGACTCCAGAGGGACACACATCACCCTGATCGCCTCCGAAAACCCGGAGAAGGAGCTGCCCCAGGGTCCTCCGGGTAGGTGTCCCACTGGGTGAAACTCCGGGGGAGCCACCCAGTAACTCCCCCACAACACGGCCACAGCGAGAGGGTAGGGGATCCGAGACACAAAGCCAGAAGAGTGGTGCAGCTGCGGCTGCAGGGTGTGGGGAGTGACTAACATGCTAGTTGGGAAATACTGAAAGCAAAAGAAAACAAAAGAGTCTCCCCAAAATTATCCCAAAGGAAAAAAAAAAAAAAAGCCAGCAAACTTTCTGTGCAGACTGTGCCTGCGCCACACATTGCAGGATCATTTTGCATTTTACCTGGCAGGCCATCCTCTCCTTTTACAGGCAAATATTATTTTTAAAGGCTGCTAAGAGCCAGCAGTGCTAATACATTCGGGTCAGGATTTTCCTACTCCAAAAACACTGTTTCATGACCAAAAGACACTGAGGAAAAATCCCTTCTACCTTAGATTGCACTGACGATGTGATCCACCCCACGCCTCCCATGGCTGCAGCGGGAGAAGGCAGGGGAAGGCAGGAGGAGGCAGGGATACAGGGTGCCAGGCTGGATGCTTCCCCCGTACGATGGGAGGCCGTGCAATACGATTACCAGCCCAGGGAGAGCACCGCGTTGCACGCGTTTACATGCGCCATCCATCACTCGCTGACCGCGTTGTTTTCTCTTTGCACACTTGTATGGAAATTCAGCTACAAAACGTTCCTACGAACTGTTCCTTGATGTGCAAATATAGCTTTAAATTACTTCTCTAGGAAAGAATCCTCACTATTTTATACAAATTGTCTTGCATGTTTATTACACAGAATTATGATCCAAAAAGAAGGGGATTCATCCCATGCCTATTCATAACACTGCTCTCCCTTACGCATTACAAGCTGCAACATACTCCACGCCCCCTTGCATGATGAATGGTACCTACTTTGCTCCTCGCTTCCAGCCTGCTCCGATTTGCTTATTTATGGAGCCTCAGTGCACTGATGGAAACCCTCCTCTCCCAGTTTCTCCATAAGGCAGAGCACGTCGTGGGCACCGGGCTTGCAACGGGCGCTTTGAAGGGGGAGCAGTAAGACCTGAAACTCTGCTCCTGGCCTCGCTGCTGTGCAAAGACAACCCAGGACCACCGGCTCCAGAACTGCTGCGCATCCCACTGACACTCTTCCCAACAACCGGCAGTTTCTCCACCGCTTTTAAAGCCCTTTCTCCTGCCCCGTGTCTCTGAGCAGAGCACCAGGCTGGAAGCAGGGCCACGCAGGAGCACAGGTGCCCACCCACCTGCTCCAGGGATGCTGTGCCTGGGAGGTGCGGAGTGGGACGTCTCCTGCCGTATTTAGCTTGGCTGGCTCGGCCAGCCCATTCCACTGCCTGCACACAGCCCGGGGTAGAGTGGAAGGAAACAGCCGACCGGCCAGCCAAGCCAAACACCGGGAGGTCAAACGCTGCAGCACGGCTTCTCGGAGATGACACACGCAAGTCCACTTGTCTCCTGGCACGGGAGCATCCCGCAGAGCCCTGCACTAACACCACAGCTGCAAACATCAGCTCCCGACCCCGGGCTCCAGCACACGCTGCCTCGCTCCCAGGGACGATGATTTTGCAGCCTGGGTGGGAGGAAGGTGCTGGGGTGGGTAGTCCCGGTGCAGCGCGCAGCCCCCCTTCTCCAGTGGTATGCGGCACGTACGGCTTCGGAAATAAACCAGCCCTCATTAACTTGTCAAATTAGGAAATTGAGAGCTGTCAAAGTGTAGCGAAGATTGGAGGTGGCTTTTATAGCAAGCCATGGGATCTCCCACTGTTTGTCTAATCTAATTTCCTCGTCATCGTTGTCCTAAGAGAATCATTACAGAGAGGAAAGAGAGGGAGAAGTAGAGAGATGAAGACATGAACGGTTTCCAGCTGAAAGCACCTCCCTTCCATGTGCGGGTGCAGACGAGAGGGTTTATATAACCTGCTCAGGATCAGTAATTTTCCTCTATCACAGTCACGTTTGTGTTTTAAGACAACTCTGAGGCTTCATCCCCTCTGGTCAATCCTGCCATAGGAAGAATATAAAAAGCGATTTCTTTTGTACTCCCATCAACTGGCAAAGGCAGAGCATTGACTGAGCCCCTTCTGACCCATGGAGCTTTTGTGTTGCTCGCTCTGAAGTACTGTTAGTTAATTATTACCGAGGAGAGCGTGCCAACCTGTCCTGAACCTGCCACGCTAAAATAAAAGCGCACAGAAGACCGAGCAAAGCCCGTAGCGTGAAGCGGCTTTAAATCGAAGGCGCTTTGATGTGCTCCTCCGCGGCAATCAAGCAGCATTGCTAAGGCACATCGCACAATGTGAAAGCATCTTTTCCTCCGCTTGCTCCTGCTCCCCCCATGCTCTTTTTCAACGGTACTCTCCAAAACAAAACGCCACGAGCATCTCCACAGTGCAAATAAGCCATAGACCAAAAGAATTCATTCTGGTATGTCTCTCATTTCCAGGACCGCTTTGCAAAGGCAGTTAAAATAAAAAAAAAAAAAAGGAGTCTTAACACACAACCACAGCCCGTTGCGGTGCATGCGAATGGTGCGAGTGCCTGGTGAGGAAACCCCATGCGCTTCGTATGATCTTTCCAACACACGTAGCTCAGAGGGGAGGGAGATGCTGCTGTGCGTGGAGTAACCGTGGTGGAAGCCCTCCTCCCCGCAGAGGAGGCATGACCGGGGTGTGCAAGGCACGCATGGCTGAGCCGGCAGCCCCAGCACTGCCGCTGCATAAATTTAGGATTTATTCTCTGGATGGCAAACACTCCTGTCCTCCAGCTTTGGCTTTTAAGAAGGCAGCGCCAGAGGGTCTTCTGAAAAAGCAACAAGTGGGACATGTCAAGCTCCTGCAGCTGAGATGAAGCCCTAGAGGAACCAGCTGCTGCAACAGCGGAGAGAACAAGCTAACGACAGCAGCAAAACCAAATAAATTAAGAGCCAATACCACCTCTGCTGGAGAATGAAAGGTTAAAACCACGTCAGCAACTGGTTGGGGATAGGCTTTTGAGGCAAAGTTGCCATTCCTTGACTGCTAATTGTTATGTTTCCCAAAGATTTCATCAACTAAGTTGCGTTCAACAAACTGCTATTTAATTACCAGAGTAGAATCCTGTTAATTAGCCAGCCCCAGAAGACAGCCCTTCATCCCTGTTAAATTAAATTCCCAACTAATCCCTCCAGCAGCAGTTGTCTCACAGCCTGGGGAGCCACAGACAGCAATTAGAGATGCCCCCAAAGTTTGGGGGGAAACAACCAGAGCTCAGGCCCCCCCCTGCCCCCCGCCAGCAGCCATCTTCAGCCCTGGGAAGGTGCAAACCAGCACAAGAAGTGCAACATGTGGACATAAAAAACGATTCTTCTTACCATTTCTCAGCTGTCCCTCCTGGCTCCATTTGTCCTGGCTGCTTCAGCCACAGCCCAGCCAGTGACGCCTCTTCCCCCGGGGCTGGTGCTCCCGCTGCATCCCCGTGCTGCATCCCCGTGCTCCCTCTGCACAGTCCGTGCTTGTGCCCGTGTAAGAGGCCAGCAGCTCTCCTTCAGCCAGCTCACCACCATCCTCCACTGAACACCACACCGCGTCAAAGCTTTTCCCAGGAAGATGCTGTCAGTGCCTTTTACAACATGCTACGAACATTTCTAAAGCCAACCCGAGATCTCCCCCTACTTCTCATCTCACCAGGATAGAGGGAAGTATCATCCCCATGCGACAGTAACTGCACCCGGCAGACCTGGGTGGCAGGATAGGTGTTATCAAGGATATGAAGTTCCTACAAAATCCATAAAAACAGCCTGGGTGAAGGAGACAAGTGCTCCAGCTCCATGAAAGGCTTCAGCGTGACCTGAGCCAGCAGCAGACACCAGATAAAGCCCAAGGGCACTACCCCAGTGTGGACAGGTATCGGCCAGGGCTCGTTACCACCCCAAGAGGGAAGCAGGTTTCTTTAATTGAGCTAATGCAGCAAGCTGGAGTTTCTTTGTTGTCTATCACCATGGAAGTTAAATGTTTTAATTTTATGTTGAAATGCCAGCAGAAATTCATATTGAGAGGAAGTTGCAGGCTCCTCTTCGATATCCATTTAAACAACGTAGATGATTTTGATTAAATGAACCCCCCACGACTTCAAGTTCAATAAAGCAGATCTCCGGGTGAAAATAATAAATACTTAAAAGACTAAAAAAAGTTAACTGTTCAACATCATTTGGTATAAATACATCTGTGCTACGGAGATCAGCAGGGATGAAAGGACGGTTCAAAAATTCTACAAAGTCTTTAAGTTAACAGTTGCAAAATTCCAATATGCAATTTGTCATGTTCCTGTAACTTGCATTACCCACTTTGATTCAAGCCGCATTTTGGATTGTGGCATACGATATGCTGAATTTTAGTCCGAAGATATCCATCAACCCAGATTATAAGTAATAATAACAATTATAATCAGAATTAAGCCATACAGAAAAATCTCTAGTTTTATAGAGTAGGGATTTAGAGCAATGAAAAATTGACAACAGTTGGTCATGTGGACTTTGGCGGTCAATGTGCAGCCATCCTGTCCTACGGCCAGGATAAAGTCTCTCGCAACCTCCATCCAATATTCGAGCAGAGAAGTCTTTCATATAAAAACACCATGCAGGGCAACTACATAAAAATAATTTCCTTCAATAGGATGAATAAGGTAATATCTTAAATTAGCAAGTTCCAGCAACATCACCAGATCGGCCGTTTCTGCCAGCAGATCCAACTCTACCGAAGTCAACATCCGTGCACAAAATGAACCTGGAGGAGAGGTAAGAGGCTCTGGCTTGTTTCCAAAAGTAAAAGTAAGTGAAGGGTGAGGTATGTGATTAGTTCCCCATTAGTATTCCAGTCACATTTCCTCCAAAGACAGGAAAGTATTTCAAGTGAGAAATCTTGCTCACCAAGCTGCTGAAAACATTTTTCCTCAAAGTTTTCTACGCCTCACTTCTCCAAAGTCCCTTTTTGACTCTATCACGCAGGCCTGGAGGCTGTCCGTGTACATCACACCTGCAAATATCAGCTCGCACTTCACAGGTAACTGCTGTCCTGAGGCCTCCCTCTACCCATTCCCTGGAAAAAGGGGAACCCCACTCACTGCAGATAAAAATGAGGGTCACAGCAACGAGCTCATTTCACCTTGCAGGGAAAGGACCTTCCTACGTTCCCTTATTTCTCAAGGAGGTTGGGTATCTCCGCATAGGAGTCGATGGGTGACGATGTACCTACAAGACAAACTACACTGAGTTTCAACACTATGTAGTTAAATGTGTATATCTTTTTTTTAAACAGATCTCAGGCAATTTAGAGGTAATACAAAGGGAGTAATATTATAAAAAGAAATCCTTGCAGCATTAGATGTACCTTGGAAAGTCACAGCGGTAAAAATTAATCTAAGCAAGGCTAGCTGGGGTATTTCGTGTACTGTCACTGCAGTCTGAATTGAAAAACATCATGTAATTAAACTGGTAATAGTCTCTATGCTTTTTGTTTTGGAACCTCAACCTAACTGCAACTCAAAAATACCTCAAGTATTAACCGAATACATACAAGAGATACTACTAATACACTTCAGGCCTCCTTTCTGATTTAATAACAAAAAATTCCATTTAAAAATATTTTTAATCTATGAACAAAACATAGATAGCTTCTAAGAGAATAAGTTTTACTGAAGAATACACAGGATTTAAAAAGCAGGTCCGGTAACATTTAGTCTCAAACCAATTACAGAAGCAAGACATTGGGATTTTAGAAAATGTGTTTAATTAATAATGCTCATTAACTGCACAGTTTTAATTCATAAATACGGATGAAATTGTAAAAAAAAAACCCCAAACCTGAAATGTGCAATTCTTGTTTTTAAATTTATTTCATTTTAACGGCTGCCTCTTAATACACTAAAGATGTGGAAATCAGTGCAACTTGAACAGTTGCCAAACGAAAACCCCTTAACAATGAAGTAATGCTCCGTGGCGTGCACGTTCATCCCTACCTTGCAGCTTCTTCTTGTAAAAGTTGCTACAGCAATCTTTGGTAGTATATTAAAACAAACCAACATCTCAAATAATTAATATAGACAAATAATTAAAGATTAACACGTTCTGTATTCATATTCATGCTGCAACACAAAATCAATTTCTTTTCTGTATTTTTTTTTTTTTTTTTTTTAATAAAAAGGTCACTTAGGAAGTCATGATGGCTTGAAACTACATACGATGGGATCTCTTCCTTTGCACTGCAGTCAACAGCAGTTCCGATACTGACCTTTGTGGGTGCAGGCATGTGCCTGAAGTACTCACAGAAGTGTGAGGGATGGGTCCAGTTAGTCTTACGCATTAGGAACGGTTCATGACACTTTATCATGAATGTACAGGAAAATATCATAAGAAAGCAAACTATATAATAACATTAAAAAAACCCCATCCCGTCTTAAACAAGAGAGGTGTGGAGTTTGCAGCGTTTCCTACTGAAAGATTTCTCATTCTAGTCTGAACAGGGGCTCTTCTGAAATCACTACAATTAAAACACTCGTTAACATCATCCCACAGAGGGTTAGTCCCAATATAACTGTGTTCTCTTTAGTCGCCCGTTTAGTGAACACTTCACTATTTACTTTTACAGTATGTGCGCCGTTGTCAGTGCAAGACCAGATTACATTGAATAGTAGAATAAATGCAGTGCAATTTCTTTCTCTCTTGGGACAAAACCAATGAGTAAATCTTAACATGATAGGAATGTTTTAAAATGAAAATTGAAAACACATTTCACCAAGCCAGTATTCCTCTACGTACAGCACGTCTAGAAAAAGCAGCATACCATCTCTGTGCACGTTTGCATTTAACTAAGTACGGTACAGAAGAAATGAAAGCCTGCTATCTTAATGAAATAGGAACAATTATAATCTGATTGAAAAAACAAGTGGCCAAAATATCTTTTTAAAGAAACAATGAAAATTAAAAAAAAAAAAACCAAACACCCAACCAAAGCAGAAGTAATGAATTGCGCATTTAGCGGTCAAGGCACCTGGTTTTCTTCATTTTCCCAGTTTGAAATGTTAGAAACTCAAAAGGGTCACTGCATGTAGTGCTTCTGCAGGGCTCCCACCATCCTTCTCCTTGTCCAGACCACCTCAAAACACCAAATAGCGATGAATGAGCTCGGCACAGACTGCCTTTAATGTTTTCCACGTCGGCCTTCAAAAGCATGATGCTCTCTGTGTGCTAAGGAAGAGAGAAGGAAAAAAGAATAAAAGAACATGTAAACTCTGTCAAGGAGTTGAAAAGATTAAAAAAAGAGAAGACAACAATGTATAAGACACAACACACCAACGAGTGATCTTTGGAAATACACTATTCTGATAATACATTTATATAGAGCCTAAAATGAGATGCCTTAAGATCCCGATTGTAAATGGTTCCTCTAAATGAACACTTAAAATCAAACAGTATGTAGTCTTGAGAGTTATCAAGAGATTTGTCTCATTCATTTTATGAATCAGGCATATTAAACGTGAACCCAAATATATTCTACGATTAAACTAAATATATCTTATATTTTGAATGATAGCTAACTTTTACATTGAAGGGACAAAATTTTAATGCAAGGAGAGATGCTACGTTTCTGAATGGTTAATGATGAATCAGGCAGGATACTCCCATGGAAATACCCTACCAGCATCCTGTTTCTCTAACGAAGGCAGAAATTAACAGTACAAAATACTTACATTTATAAAAGACTGCTTTAAAAGACGTGTGTGGCAGAAGTTTATGTATCTTTTCTAAAACTTTTGCTTCACTTGCTAAAGACGCATTCACGTTCCAGACTTGCACAACATCTTCACGGTCACGAACGCTGACGCTAACCCCTATTACTTCATCATCTGCACAGAAGAGGAAGCATCATTAAGGAATACTTTAAAAGTGAGACATGTCTAATTTGATACTTATGTATTATGAAACAGTGCCCAAAAGCTGTACAAACTGCAGAATGAAAAAGAGCAAGCTCCACTTGAGGAGAATACCAATGTTCAAACCAGACAAAATAGTTACCAGAAAGAAACAAACACTGTATTTATAGAAGCTATTGGAAATATTACCTCATAGTGGTTTTAATGAAGTGCCATAGGATTATTCACCTTTGCTATTAGCACTCTTCTACTTGATTAGAAGCGAATCGCAAGACTCCCTTCAGTAAGGTAACCAATATAAACTGCTACAGGCAATTTACCTACAGTAATGTCTATAAGCAAAAATGGGGGGGCGAGGGTGAAACAACTAAAACCCCAGGAACAACAGTACCTGGAGGAGATCAGACACCAGCTTTTCCAGACTTTGCTCTCTTTTTCCTTTACATTTTGTCAAGGCAGCAACGGGGGGAGGGAATGGAAAAAAAAAAAAGAATAAAGCCACAGTCAGGCTGCTGCTGCTGCTGCTGCCAGTGTTGGTAACCCCGTGCTTCGCTGAAGAAGCCCTTTTTGGTGTGAAATTCTCAGGATGCAGCTTCATGGAGAGCTCAGCCTAAGGCCATGCCACAGCTGGGAGCGGTGGCTGCCTCTGGCAGCGACCTCCGTGGCGTAGCTTCACCGTGCATCCCAAGGAAGGGGTCAGTAACGATACCGCAAAGGTGGTGTCAAGAGCACATGGCCAAGGGGAAAAAACTACTTCTGTAGGCAGCAGAATGTCATGGATTTGCTTAAACTGACCCCGAGACCACCCTATCAGTATACAGGGCAGGAACACTCCCTTCTTGACACCAACTCGATTATGCATATTAAGGATTTTGAAAAGCAACTATTAGAAATGTCTCTCGCAGCTCAAGGATTTGAGGCTTGTATTCTGTACCTTCCAATTCTGAAAGTTGGGAAGGCAATGAGAGAAACGCACTATTTGAGAAACTCATTCAACAAAACTTTTGTAGAAAAACCAAAGCCACCAAGGTGAATATACCAGCAGCAGCCTACTGCAATACGCCTGCTCTACCATACTAGCCAGGTGTAAGAGAAACTGTTTGAAAGGTTTTGCTCTGCGAACTGCTCTGCGAACCCAAGAAACGCAATTCTTTTTTCTCTGGAATGACAGAGCAGTGAAGGAACACTCCTAATGGGATATTCACCATCACTGCGACAGCCAGTTTAATCAGATATTCGTGCTTAGGGGAGAAGTAAATATGGTCAAAAGAAACGATGGAGAAGTGTCATTTGAACTGAAAAGTTACATTTAGTAACTCCCAGAACACCTTTCCTCTAGGCCAATGGATCCATAAGTGCAGCATTCGCTTCACCCAGAAGCAGGAAACAGTTCTGTAACCAGACCTTAACGAATTAAATGGTCACAGACTTGTACCTGCTTTTCATGACTAAGCAGCAGCATTTGATGCTCTACCTTAAGCCATCTAGCATTCCCACTCCCTTCCCGGAGTCCATTTCCAAATGAAATGTGCAACCTTGCAAGCCTAGAGAAGATATTTATTCTAAAAGCAACTTTGTTAAATTATTACCTCTGACCAAAATCACATGTGAGCTTCTGGATGATGAATGCCTGTTTTCCAGTAAACCAGCAAAGTATTTTAAGAATATTTATGTTGATTCAATTACACTAAAGATTACCTTGACCTAAGCAGTATTTTTAAGCAATAATGAAAATATTGCTTCTGGGTAGAGTGCTAACCTGGGATTCAGGAGAGCCAGGTTTGTGTTATGGCCCTGCTACGGGCTTTTAACGTCACCACAGGCAAAGGACACAGCTTCCCTCTGCTGCAGGTCTGCACCAGTGCTTCCCCTGGCAACTCCTAACCAGAAGGGACCACGAGGGCTAATGGGAGCATCTATCTAATTTAGTTGCTTCCAACAATGATAGTACAAACAATCTGTATGGAAGTGTCATTTGGGGCTCCACAATCCTGTCACTGGAGAATGAATATTACTCATTTAAATACTGGCCAAGAGATAGATATTTAACAACTAGAAAACCTGCTGGCTTCCCAGGGATGCAAGCTGTTGAGCTCGAGTCTTGTCCTAAGACAGTCAGAATACCTTGTCCTCTTCTTAATGACAACAGGTATGAATATGACTTCCAGCCCTGTAACCCATTTTTAGCAGCGTTTCCATGTTCTGTATTCAAACTCAACTTGTCATGCTAGCCTCAATCATTTTCAAGTTACCTGCTGCACAACAATCCAGAAACTGCTCTCCAATAGTTGCTAACAGCAGCTCTTTCCAAACTGCAGCCTAAGGAGGGGGAAAAAAAAAAGTTACATTTGCATTATTATTTTTTAATTTAAAAGTTAGGTTTGCTAGCTTAGTTTTGAGTACATTCTCTTTCTGCGGTTGTCTAGACAAAAGAAAGTATTTATTTTAAGTACACGCTGTGTTATATAATTAATCTCCTCAGTCCAGCTGGAGCAAGAATTTAGACCCCGAAAACACATACTGTTACACAGAATTGTTCTAATAAATATTTTAAATATTTAACAGTAAGTTTACCTTCGCTATACCTGTCTCCATGACTCATCCTGAACGCACTAGTTAATGTAAAGCCTGAAAGTAGATTTCTCCCAAGAATTTCCCATGATAAAAGACCGTAAGGCTCCACTTGTGGTCACTTGTTTCTACAGAAAAGAATTACTAACCACTTTAAGAAAAGCACCTGAAAACCCTACCAGTAAATTACATTGATTTATATTTAAACATCATCTCTGATTTGCCTTGACTATGAAGTAAGTCCATCTTTCAACAAATTCAAATGCTCACTAGAGAATTAAAACAGGGGGAAAAGCTATCTGCCATTTCACCTTGGCTGTTAGACTAACACCACTGTTATTTGCTTTTGACGCTCGTTATCACCTAAGCCAAAGCCCATGCACAACTTCAAATGCATCTGGACCAATGTAATGCTCCAACGTGTGGGTTTACAGGGACAGAATGTTTTTATTTATCTATTTTTAACAAGAACACATCAACACGTGTATTTGTTTATATCACCATAATGACTTTTTCATACCCTACTTTTAAGGAACGTCTGCTACATGAAGTTAGCTTGAGTTTTAGTACTATTAAAAAAACCCAGCAAATCAAATGCACCAGGTTAAAACAAAAAGCAAGCAGCCACGAAGATGACAAACTATCAAACTGCTTTAACGGCGTTCCTGAGTCCTCCTAAGCCATCTTTTAGAATACAAAGGATTTCTGTGACTCATCATCATCTAATCCAATGCATCACATAAAGCTGTGCTATGGGAAGGACCATCTGATGCGATGGCTCCTGAGGAAGGTTGAAGACGTCAGCATGGCAGCCTCTGACACGGTGCCTTTTGCCTGCCAGTGGAACAGCTCATATATCGACGATGGGCCTGACCACGCACACTCTCATTACCAGGCGCGGTGCTCACTACCGTGAGTTGTCCTAATGGCCTCAAGGGTAGGAAGCACTTCATCCAGTAGTAAGCAGTTGCACGACCAGGCTTATGAGGATCTAAAAAGCATTAGTTTTCGTATTAAAAATTGGCATACAGAAGCATCACTGTAGACATGCAACAACATTTAAGCGTCAGTATTTTGTCAGTCAGTTTTTCACACCACTTGAAAGACTAGTATAGAATCATAGAACCATTAAGGTTGGAAAAGACCTCCAAGATCATCTAGTCCAACCGTCAACCCAACACCACCATGCCTACTATACCATGTCCCAAAGTGTCACATCTACACGTTTTTTGAATACCTCCAGGGATGATGGCTCCACCACCTCTCTGGGCAGCCTGTTCCAATGCTTGACCACTCTTACCGTGAAGAAGTTTTTCCTAATATCCAATCTAAACCTCCCCGACGCAACTTGAGGCCATTTCATCTCATCCTATCGCTTGTTACTTGGGAGAAGAGACCAACACCCACCTCACCACAACCTCCTTTCAGGTAGTTGTAGAGAGCTGTATCTTTAGAAAAACCTACATTTCCCTCCCTGCACAGCCTCACTGAGCATTGCTATAGCATATCATCTTTTTGAGTTTGGTCTGTACGTGATGGTTCATCTTAGCCAAGGAGATGCTGTACGCACATGTGATGATTTGAAGAATGAAGCCAAAAATGAGAAATAGGCATAAAGGTGTTATTTACACTATTTACAGAGGCACTAAAAGCTGACTGAAGTTCACCTTCAATTAAACCTTTCAGAAGTGACCTGGGACATGTGGTACGTAGTTTGAGAGATCAACAAGTACCTTCATTTCAAAAAGGGGTTGTCATTCAGCCTCTGAAAAACAAGGCCTCTGAGGTCCCTAAATTCACCACCCAGTAATGCAGGCTCCCCAAACCACTTGTCACTTCTGACAATCTTCACACCTTGGATTATAAGAGGGAAAAGAAAATTTCAGTCTTTTCTGATCCCTCGGGGACTGCAGGGGAGGAAAGCTACAATTCACATACAGGCAAAAAAGCCCACAGGCAAAAATCAATTAACTTTTGGCTGAAATTTCAAGTACCATCTTTCAGCATTTAATGCCTTCTGCAAGGCTATCACATTTTTCTGACACTTCACTTCTCATGTTTAAAGGCCTGATCCAGAACACACTTACACACATAAGCACCATGTGTGAAGAGGTCAAATCTCCTCGCCGCGACAGTTCACAGGAGAAGTTTCTCACATGCATTTGATTACGGGCGCAAAGAGAAACCCAGTTATTTCAGCAGGGCTAGAACAACGGCATGCCTGAACACATTTTATCTTTCACTTTTTTAAATTAAAAAAAAAGAGGGGGGGAAAAACCTGAGCAGCACTACAGTTTCACAAGATGACACAAGGTGATCTAACAACTCACTGTTGCCAAAGGGGATGATCCTACTTGTCTTTTCTCCTTTAACCTCTACACCCATCAAAAAACTCTCCCGGCCATACACTCGAATTAAAAATAAAATAAAAAGGAGACTTTTTGCGACATCAGAGTGCATTAAGCCAGCTCACAAAACAGTCTGATAAGCACCAGAGCCAGTGCAAGAGGGATCAGGAGAGAATGAGCAAGATCTTTCCCCTTCCAGTAGGAGCAAGCCATGAGACGGGATTATCTATCGGTGGAAACAAAGTCCGTGTTTGGCAGCAGAAAGTGACAGCACTACTCACAGCCATACATAGGTGCAGACGAGCAGTGCCAAGCAGAAATAATCCTACTGACTTTAACAGAGTTTAGGAGCATTTCAGTGAAACCCTGAAAGTTGTGCTGGACTCTGTGTGTCACTTTTAAAGAGCACTGCTGAAGTTCTGGATACAAGTCAGCATATAATATTATCATGAAAAGATTTTCATATTTTTCTTTGCATTCCTGTAAGCAAACAGTCTTGAGAACACAGGTGATTATAAAATACTGTGTTTCCAAACGGAAATGGAGGATAACACTGCAGCCTTTCATTTGCTTGATGCATCAGTAAGTGTTATCAAAAGCAAGAGAGATGGAATTACCTGAAAAGAAACTTTTGCTCGTTGTCTTAAAGTAAAAGGTTATAGTGTTTGGTTGCTGTGTTGGGTCAGAACTAAAAAGCTTTACAACAGCTTTATTAGATGGAGTTTAAAGAAACCCCCTTACTGAACAATGTGTAAGTAAAAAGTCAATGTAACATACCGTACTTTCTTTAGGGACCTTCATTTTCCATATACCTCCTTTGGCATTGCTTTCTTCTTCCCTGGTTATGGGAAATAGATCAGTAAAATAAACTTTCAAATCCACAGCTAGATAAAGCTATGTTTGGGGTTTAATTTTCCCAGAAAAAAAACATTTGAAAGGTAATTACTAACTCCAGGTAGCATGACTCAAGCTATGACTTCTGACAAAAGAGATAATTCTTTCATTGTTCATATGAAGTGTATCTCTAAACACCTAATCCCTTTCCTAAGTTTTGTGTGCTGGAAAATACTTACATTTTCCCTGACCACAGACCATCTTTGAAGTGGCTGCACACCATGCGGGAACAAGCCACAAAGCAATTTTATGTTTTACTTTGGTAACCTTTTATTTTGGAAAAACTCTGGCATATTTTCACAGAAGCGGCTTATTACTCTCAAGTTTATCCAGTTTAACAAAAGAACACGAGAGCACTTAATTTCAGTTTTGTGACAGCTAGAAATTAATTGCCCTTATTAAAAGAAAGGCTGAAGCTGCCCAGGGTCAGGGCAGACGTAACCACTAAACTGCCTCATAATGACAAAGGTACAAGGTACAAACCCGTGAGCTTCGAGTTTATTCTGTCACAATTCTTTTTAGAAGATTTTAAATTCGGGTTCTAGTTTCCTGTTGAAACTCTGTAATAGCAAAGGAATAACCTAAAATTCATCTTTAGAATATCTAAGCCCAGAATGAGACCTATAGAGATTCCCCAGGGTCAACGGTCTCCCACCAATCCAGACAAACACTGGGGAAAGGAGCAGGAAAACTCTGGAAGGACATCTTCAAAAACCTGCAGTCCTCAATTCTTACTTCAGAATTTGTTTTTCTTCCTAAAAAACAATGCTGCAATTAGCCAGTACACTATAACTAATCTGAAAAAAAGCTTCTTGGCAGTAATTACTGAAAAGTTAGCGGGTTACTGATGCGATCAACCTCTTGCAATCCCTTCCCTAAAATACAGCATCTGCATGTACTTTGACAGTCTTCAAACCTACTAAAAATGTAGTATTTTTAGAAAAGATCTTTGCATTTCACACCTTTAATAGTCACTTGCCCAATCAAAACTAAAAATAGAAAAACCCAAACCCGAAATGTTCTCACTCATCCTTACAAAGATATCAAGACCTGCACACAATGGCCCAGTTGATTTACACAGACATCAATATTCCTTTCAAATCCAATTTAGCTATACCGACCAGTCACAGTCTTTCTAGAACAATAATGTAGACCTTCAGATGCGTTTCACTTGAGAAAATTACTTACTTCTTCAGTAGATTAGGACAGAAACCCCCTGTAGTAAGTCACCACCCAGTTAGACATACTACAATCGAGTTAAAGACTCTAATCCCATCACAATCTATGCAAACGACGCCAAAAAGATCAAAACTCTTCAGAAAGTGCTTAGGCTATCTAATTAAGATGTGACGGAACTGCACCAGGAAGAAGGTATGCAAAACTCCGCTTCTGAAAGGGAAACCTCAGTGATTTATACTTTATTCCATTGCTATCCTACAATCAAGTAGGAATTCGCTGCAATGCATCACTTCATAATGCCCTAAATTCGTTTTAATCCCAGGTATATGTGCATTTATATGCTTTTGCACAGGTGAAGAACAGTTAAGGACCATCAGTCGTTTGCATCATTATCACACTAGTTTCAGTGGAAAGAAAAAAAAATAATTCAAACAGAAGTAACATATTCTGTGTATTCTTGAATGGAAATTCAGAGGCATATTTTAATTTCTTCATTGCTATTTCATAAATGTAAGAAAGAAATTAAATTATGTCCAGAGGTGGACAATTAAATTACAGTCTGTGTTTTTAATAAAGACTCTTTAGTACAAGTCACTTTTAAGCTTAACAAGATCCTTAGGATATTTCTTTCGTAAGTCTTTTAAGTTCAAGCGTTTGAAGGCAACAGAAACGAGACACTCCTGTCCCACGCCTGCCTCCTTTCACCGCTTCAGGCTTTTTCACTGCCCATTCCCAGAAACATCTAATGATAACGTACGTACCAGAGCGGCCGTCTTTCTCCCCGCATTAGATGGTAACTACATCTCAGAGGCAAATTTGTCACAGGAGGGATGTTGTTGTAGACACTCCAGAAATCCTTAAAAAGAAAAAATCCTAGTTGTATTAACACAAAAGAGTAAGTTTCATGCAGATTTACTTCCTTGTTAATTTTCTCTAAAGCAATTACATATCCTGCTCCTAGAGAGCTGGCACCTCCTACGTTATAAAAAAATGCTCCGAAAAGAACTTGTTACAATTTCACTTTTTTTTTTTTTTTAGATGCCAATTCTGCATAAGGTGAAGGTAGAAAGAAGGGAAACAGCTGAACTGTGGATTACTTTAGAATCAATGCCCTTAGGAATAGAGAAGAAAAAAATCCTCAAAATCAGAGGTACACTAAGTGTATCAGAACAAACCAGTACATAAAACTTTCTTAGCATATTAAAAATATATACTTACATCAAATATCCACCTTGTTTCACTTAAGACTAGTCTAAAACTTCATTGTGATTATCTTGAGTTACAAAACCACCACAAACAGTAATTCTGTTGAACTAAATGCCTAACTAGCAACCCAACTCCTTGGTCTAGATCACAGTGAAAAGTTCCAACCAGATGCAAAGAACTTGAGATGCACACATTAATGCAGGAATGGGGGAGAAATTAGAAGATCCAAGTTACCGGGAACCATCAGATTACTTCCCAGCATTTCTGCTGGCAAAAGCAGAAGCTGTCATGCATGTTTGGGGTGGATAAAAGGCACCCAAAAGCAGTGGTGAGCAACAGGGAGGGATCATTGAAAAGATCCCAATCCCCTTTCTTCTTTATCCAACAGCTGGGAATAAGAAAGGATTTTTAAAGACATATGTTGCATCAACATGCCGTGATGCAATATTAAGCATTAGCACAACTCATTAAGTATTATCTAATACTTAATCATTAGCACAACTTTAGAAACAAAGATTGCAACATTATGTGATAAAATTGTGTGGCCCTTGGCAATTCTACCTACCAGCCATTAGCATTACCCAGCCACGAGAAGAGATGGAAAACTATTAAAAATACAAAAAATTGGTACGAAATACTCATTTCAACTTTCATCTTACTCTTACCCGGTTGTGTGCCCAAACCCTAAAGCTACCGATGGAAGTAGAAGGAGCAGAGCTACGCCGGCAGATGGCTGTGGAAATATTTGAGAGCTTGTGTCCTGAACCAGGGATTTAGTTTGGAAGGTTCTGGTTTTCAAACATCCTTCAGGTGGTGCAGACTGGCACTCCTCATTGACTACCTACTGCCCGTGAAGGACAGTGATGAAGTTAATGATTTTGGTTTTGCTTCCCCAAGGAAGAACATATTATGTGTATGATAGCACAGTAAGATACATTATGGGCCACGCTACTGGCTTCTGATAACATCATCCAGATCATGAGTCTTCCCAGAGGACCTGAAGGAGTTCTTTTTATTTTAAAACCCAACCCAATGAGCAGAAAACCTCAAGTTTTTCAGCCAATAAAACCTAATCATTTAAATAATGAAGGCTAGATTCAGAGTGGGAAAATGGATAACACCAGATACTGTGTACACCAGTCCATGGTCTTAAGCTGTCTTTTTTTCAACAGGAACCATTGCAGCCAGTTTTGAAACAAACCCGCTTCTGTTGTCAACTTTAACTTCAGTGTCAATTCATTGCGTGACCGATGGGGACATTCTGCTGACATGGAGAGGTGAGAGGGAACCTCTCCCAGGGGTCTGCAGGACACTTCCATCCTTTATGTCAAAGTACTTCCACTGATTACCTCATCTCCAGAGAACTCCAAAAGACAATTTGTTTCTTAGGCCAATTAGCTGGGAAAAATACCTCATGCAATGTAACACGTTGCACAGACGTTCATGAGAAAGCCTTATTTAAAACTTCAGTAGATCACTATGGCTGGGCTCCTTCAAAAAGAAGGTTTTGGCATTACCTTAGAATTTCAGAGATTTAGTGAACTAGAGTCAGCTTAGCATTAAGGTGAGACAAATACCAACTCGCTGCGCTTCACACTAACTGTGGTATTAAAACAGAAATGCAGTTTTACTTGCAAGAGATGCCCACTGCTCGGCACTGGCAGACCATAGAGACATGCAGAATTTCTCATTGCTGCGAGTCTTGCACGATTTAAAAGTACTTTAATTCAAGTCAGCTTGCTAGAATTTTTTTTTAAATTCATGCTCGAGGAGAGAAAGAAGAAAAAAACCCACAAGCTGTAACTTTTAGTCTTTGCGTAATGATTTTCTGTATTAAAAGAAAGGGAGAAGAGGCAGGAAAAATATTTAAAATACATCGAGCATAACAATCCCAGGGAGGCATTAAGTGGAAACTCAGGAAAGTTTAAGAAGAGGGGGCTTGCCTGATCAACCCAATACGCTTCCCCCTTTCCTCCTCTGGAAAGCCAAATGAAATTCAAACAACGACAAAGTAATACCACGGACAACCAGTAACACTCACATTTCACACCACAGGTAAGCAAAGCCGCAACGCTGACTCATCCGTACAAGGAAAAATGAAACTTCAGGTGTGAAGTTACATTAATGACGCGTGGCAACTCCTATAGCAAAGCTATACACCCTACCTGTACTGTTTGTACTGTATAAATCTTCTTCAAATTTGAGGCACATTCAGCCGCTGTCGTTCCAGGAAGTGACCTTGAAAACAAAGTAGAGATTAATAAAAAATATTTCTTTTATCAAGGGGGTTGAAGGGAGATGGATGGGGAAAGTGAATCAGATGAGTGTGAAGCTGAAATATTCACATGTCAAAGTTGCATAACAAACTCCAGTTCCAATTATCATGAATCATTTAAAGACAGGCATTCAAGTGCTTTTATACTTTTGAATAAATCAAGATATTTTGTAAAATATTTTGATTAAGGAGGTGAATTAGGAGTTCTAAACCAAGAACAACAGTCTTCCTTCTAATGGCCACCCCACCCCCTTCCGCTGTCAGGCATCGGAAAAAGTTCTGCAGTTCCAATGTGAAGGGCTATCAGCGAGGGACCGCGTGCTCCTATCCCAGATTTCTTTTTAATTGCATTTAATATAACCCAGCACCCGCTTTGAACATTTTAAGATACTCTCGGTATTTCATACTTTTAAAAAGAAAGGTCATCCACAGCGTTTATGTATTGAATTATGATCATTTCCTCGGCAGCCGCTGCCCGGAGCACAGCCCACGAGGTGGCAGAGGCGCACAGCCGCCGGCGGGGGCTTCCCTCGCCCCCACGACAGCACCGCGCTCACAGGACCTGGGCACACCTGTGACAAGCTCCTCAGCATCCCCGAGTGGATGGGACACGCATACGGGCTGATGAGAAGACCAAGTCCCAGAGGACTGGGACTCAGGTGCGGTGAGCCATATAACCCAACACATGCAGGAAACCTCCAAGACTTCAGGCAGCTCTTCCACCACCAGCATTTATTTCTTCAAGTCACGCCTACTCCCATAAAGCCAAGAGGTCCTTGGGTTGGTTTCACTGCCAGACCTCAGGATTGCACGGATGTACGCCAGGCACAGCTTAGCTTCTCGAGCTCACCCTCGTACCGCCTATTCCCAATTCCCACCCGGAGCTGCTCCCTTTAGGCACACACAGCACCGACTGCACCCCACCATCTTAAAGGTCTTTTCCAACCTAAACAATTCTATGATTCTATTTATAACCTTCAGTGCAACTGTTCAGTGCGTGTGACATGGGATGGTGCATCCACACCCCCAAACATCACTGGCTCCTGTCACCGTGCTAACAGCACATCATAGCACCCATCTTACAATCCCCAGCACACGCCCCCACAGGCACAATTTCAGGGGAATGAGGACAAAATTGCTAAGGCGCATTCAATTTGTTAGAACTGGAAACCTTTCCACCCCCCCTCAGAAGCTGAAGTAGGATTTCTAAAGAAAAATGAAGATCAAAGACAAAGCAACCTCCCATTGCATCTCAGAAGAGGAAATAAAAATGTGTAAAATGACTAAATCTGGAAACAGAAGCGACAGAGCAGATTTAAGGAAACAGAAGAAAACACAGTTGTTGCTCAGGTACCTGCTGAAGAAAGGATAAGGGCAAACCAGATCTCAGTAACCCTCCCATCAGTGTGGCTGTTTGCCCTGATACATCTGATCAGCATGAAATACATCCAGGAAAACACCAAAGTAACTCTCAGTTGTTACAAATATAATTCAGGCTCTGGGGCAAAAACGAGACATTCATGTAAAGGAAGAAATTTCATATGCAAAACTACTGGAACAGCATCACATCTTCAAAACCATAATGATAGCTCCAATGTTTCGTGAAGGCTCCTATCAAAATAAGTTACTTTAAAAATACCTACAAAACCAGCAGAGAAATCCCTCCCAATTTTTTGAGTATAGAACAGACAAACTAACGTCTACTTTACTATTTGCCTGTTAATCACTAGACATAAGAGTATATTGCAACGGTGGAACCGATGAGAAAACAGTGTTACATGGCCATATTTCAAAAAACACTTTAACTAGAGGTTATAAAAATAAACAAAAAACCCCCAAGAAATTGCTATGGTGCGGTTTCTAGTCCCGTGGCTCATGAACTATGCAAACTCCCATGGGAAAACTGGTAACTTGAAAACAACAACAACCAAACAAAACTTTCATCCACGTGCTCAAAAGGAATTATCATACTAAGGTGGGGTTTTGTTGTTGGTTCCCCCCCCCATATCACTCTACACTCAGCATTAAAGAATAAAAGTGAAATTTGCAGTATTTAACAGAAACAGAGTCAGTCAGGTGGCTTTTGAATGCACCAAAAAAATAAAAGTAGTAAGTTAAAACAGACAGAAAACTTAGCAGGTGATTTAACTGTGTTGGTCAGTTGGGAGTAGTGGATTTGCAACAAACCACCCCTTGTTTTTAGCTTGTTGCTGACAGGAGTAGCACCTCTCTACTAAGCTTTTTGTATATTATAGAACACAAACAAGCAAAGCCTGAGATAACTTTGCCTCTTGGTGTCTCACACCACTGCCCAAGAAATTACTTCTCTTAGGCACTACTTCTGCCAGTTTGCTAACTTAGCAGTCACCGGTACATATGGGGTTAACTTTATTGTACAACGTATAGTATCATCGCTCTCTACACTCACACCGATACCGCCACGGAGATGCTGCGATAGCAAGGTCTATTCAAATAAAAGATGAAAATCTATTCTCTAGCGATAGCCTTCAAAGGTTATCTAGATAATCACGGCAGCCATTTAGCAAATTCAATGCCATTTAAAAGAGCAGCTAAGACAGTCAAGACAGAATATTCCACCCCGAGGTCATAAAATGGTTCACTTTGATAGTTGCAAATAACATTTTCCAGAGAAACTAGGTGACCAGCTGGCAAAAAACACCAACTGAGCAGCAAATTATCTGTTTTAAAAGTTAAGGTGAGTGAGCATTTATTTCTAGTAACCTGCCTGGCAAATGCTCCATGCCCACAAGATTACACGGCATTATTTCAGCTCTGGAAAGTGTCATTGATTTATAGGTATGAGCATGAACCCCCATACTTTTTTTAATAAAAAAAGAAAATATTGAAGGGACTGCAAGTGAGAAAAAAATGACATGCATCAATTTAAAAGTTCAGGACCATTTGCTGCAGAAATTACACCTGCACAAATTGGGTTTAATGGATGAATGTAAGGCAGAGACAGTATTTTAATCACAGACAGACAGAAGGAAAAATCTCAGAATTTGCTGCAAAATTACAGACTGCTGACAAATTTGAACCACAGTGATTCTGCAATAGCCATCCATAAACTCAGCAGATCAGCACAAACGACAACTGAGCGGGTTTTGTGCCTTGAAACCCATGAAATTGTGATTTTTATTTTTTTTAACTGAGCACACAGGATAAATTTAGATTAAGTTAGCAGAAATGGCAGATGAGTTCCAAATGAAGAAACCTGTAGAAATTCCTATTTCTGTAACTCTTCCAACAAACACACTATAAGCTAGGAGTAGTAAGATGTTGTGTACTTTGCTGAAAAACCTCAATACACATGCTACTACAAAACAGGAACCCTACAAACACTGACCCTTAAAATGAAGCCATTGCAGGATTCCTCCCTTTTGGATAATTTTACTGCCATCAACAATAAAATTAATCCGATACGCCATACTGAACTGTTAATTATCGCCATGGTGAACAATTCAGTTCCAAGTAACTCAACAGGCCCTGCAAATCCCTACGGGGATACTAACAGGAGGGGACAGGTCCTCCCAGCTGGGTCACAGCACCAGCCAGGCACCGACAGCTCTTCTGGGGATGGACATAGTCGCTCTGTCGCCACACCACCTACAGAAGCACATCTGGGTTCCCCATGGAGAGCCTGCACATAAAACATTCAACAGTTCTCCTGGTCTGCCTCTATCGCGCCCTGTGACGCCACTTTTCTGCGTTTTCAGGATGTTTATGGGAGAAATTTTAGCGTAATACCAGGAATAATTGAGTTGCTTAATCAGGCCAGACCCACCCTAGCACATCTCAGAGTAAAGTGCGGGGGCATCAGTTAAAAGTGGAGCATGGAAGCAGGAACAACCCACGGGAACTGAATCCTAATGCCAGCTTGCTTCACTACTCATTATTCCAGCATGAATAAAGAACAAAGGATACAAAGCTAAATTCCATTGTTTTATCCATGACTAAACCTCCAGGTGGTTGTGCTTATGTTAATGACTGATGCTGAACTGTAGCTCTTCTGTTCCCCTGCAAAGAATTAAGGATAAAAGTTTTTTCATATGTGCTCACACTGGCCTTTGTGTCCCAGTGGGAATTTAATCACGGCTTTAGCGGGAGCTTTAAAAGCTGCCGAGCACGTTTGAAAATACCCCTGTAAGTACTTAGCCACAATTGCTTTTGGTATAAATAAGCAAAATATTTACTTACAAAGCATAAACTCAAAAACATGCTGTGGCAACTAAATAAATCTGGTAATCCATCCTGAATACAAAGACTGATTTAAAGCCATCAAAGCCTGTCAAAATGCATTTACTGGGTTGAACATTCTTATAATATTAACCATCATTTTTCATTGTAGGCCACCTACTCATAAGCTTTAATAGATGAAATAGATGATCCTAGATAAATAAGATTTTGCTATAGGGACGAAAGGAAATGATTAAGTTTAGTTTCAAATATCTGATGTGTTCACTTACGAAGATTCACAATTATTATGAAAATGGTTCAGTTATCAGAATTTCTCTACTAAACTTTATTTATATAGAAATCATCAGTATAACATGCAGAGAGAAAAATCAGCATGTAAGAATAATATGTTTATGTAAGAATATTTTCACTTTCCTGGAGTAGACTAATAACATTGCATTACATTTGACAATGTTTCTAAGCATATTCTTCTCTCAGAAAGATACAGAAGAGTTAAACTATTCTTGCAACAGAAACAAAATTACCTAAAAAGCGCTTAAAAGTCAGGCCAGAAGACAAGGCAGGCAGGCCACGATCCTGCAACCCAATCTGCACGCTCAGACTTCCATGGAAGCGAGGGCATCTTTGACGAGGTTTATCTAGAAATGAGACTTCTCTACTTTTGTGTGATCTGTGCTCAATTTCTGATAGCACTGATTTTATAAAAGGGTACCGGTATTTTCCTCACTGTTGACTGAGGGCAGTCTGTCAGTAATGCTGGAAGCTCAGATGCAGTTAGGGCTTCAAAAGAAGTCTTTTTGCAAGGATGTGCAACATCTTCATTATTGCATTTGCACACACACATTGGACCAAAAACTGCTACCACTGAGAAAACCTCAGGCTGCTTGTCATGAGGCTGAAAAATCAGAGAACTACTAGTACTAGTATGTTCTCTCTGTTCTTTCGGTAGGGAAAGGCTTACTTGGTGTAGCATTCAACATGAGATGGCATACAATACCCAGGCTAAAAGACAGTCATGATTTGCGAGGTTTACAAAGTAGGATATTTGCATCATGTCCCCATGTACATCAAAAAGCATAATCAGCTTCACAGCTTTGTATTTACACAAAGATCGCACCCAGATCCACGACCCCAAACGCCATTAAGGGATGGCTTCACGTGCCTAACGTGGCTTGCTACCCAGGACATCCCAGCCTTTGACGGTCATTTCACTTGACATCTCCTTTTGTGCGATCCCCGTGTTGAACGCGCTACACAACATGAATGTAGCAGCCAGATTTGTAATCCTTGGTTTTAATTTGTTATATTCAGTGATGCACTGAATATTGACACTTTGTTGTAAAAAAATGAAAGACTACACAGTATAGCAAAAACTAGAAAGGTACCCTTTCATTTCAAAGCCAGAGGCCATTATAAGCAGGACCCTGCACCAAACCAGAGCCTCACTGAGATAAGCACGAGTGTCAAGAGCCACCAGCATGGATCAGCTTCCCAAGGTGGCACCACAGGCATCTGCAAGACTTGCTGAAATTCCCCACGCGCCATAACGTCACTGCTTGCAAAAGTACTACGAATGAGACACGTAGGTATGAACTTGGAAACCTGCAGAATGGACAAATAAACCAGCAGATCTAAACCCCTGGTTTCAAAACTTCCAGCACATGACCTTAAAACATTTTAACAGTTAAAAAGGAAATCTCATTTCTCTTAAGTGAAAAAACACCTGACAGCTTCTCTGAAACTGCTGACCTGCGAGGACTTGAAGATCATAGACGGGACCTTATTTGTCAAACTGGTGAATAATATTCTCCCAAACGCTTTCATCATGCTCACTTTCCTAAAGCATATACGGGGTAAGATACAAGAGCGCGATATCAGATGGTTACTATTTCAGACACACATACCAAGAAAGGCTTAGCACTTACGGGAAATGCTGATGCCCCATGACACGTGTGAGATAATGGCAGTGAACCAGAACCCGGTCACAGGATCCCAGCCTCCAGATGTTAAGCCTGTGCCAAGGCATTCACAGAAACAAGTGCTGATGTAAATAAAACAAAAGGCATTTACTTCTAAAGCAGAAGATGTACCGAGTGACCCTATGATAAAAGCAAGGTCATGAGCCCCAAGGGAATCCCTTGGTAGCATATCACTAGTTGCTGTAAGTACTGCTTAGCTGATAGATATTTATTTTAAGTGTGACAATGAAAAGATACATTTTGGAGGTGTTAGAATGCATGTCACGTATCTCTCTCACAGTAATTTAATAGAAAAAGATAACTCCATATTCACCTCAACATCTATTTATGCTTAAGCATCACTTCTTCCTGCTTTTCAGTCCAAGTACCAGGTAAAACGTAGTAGCAAAATCAATACCATCTCATGAGGAAACATCACTGCTCCACACTATGTGTTACTAAAGTAAGGTAAAAAAGTGCCCACAGCTATTGTCTATGGAAAGTCCATCCTATACAAGCCTAAGCAGCGATCCCTCCATCAAATCTGCATGGGCGTACTGATAAATGTCACACCTGCTTCCGTGGGACTCCGTAGAGGGACATGAACCTCCACACACCGCAGTAAATTAAGTTCACGGTTGCATCTCTTGTGTACTTTTTAATGCCTTAACTGGTTTTTAAATTTATGAAGCCTGCCTTGTTTGCTGTCATTCTTGTTCCCTACCATTACTCTATCACTGTTGCTGGTAAACAAAACACAGTTTTGTGTATATATGGTCCCACTTGGTTTTTTTTTTTCCCTTATACATACACTCTTGGTTTTATAAGTTAAGAAACAACAATACTACCTAATTAAATGCACTTACATGTGATCAGAAAGAAGAAAAAAAAGAATCTATAGAATAACTGAATTTTAAGAGTCTAAATTACAGTGGACCCAAGACTCGGGGGAAAAAAAAAAATCATGACGCATCTCAGGAACTTGAAATAGATTTTAACTTCTGACGTTCATTATAAGAGATAGACATGCATATCTCCACATGGCTTGTGTAAACAAACAGATCCGGATGGTAGCTTGCTTAAACAGCAGTCCAAATGGTGCTTTTTAAAAACAAACAAACAAACAGAAAACATAACTCAGATCCTGAACCCGACCATAACTACCTCATGAGTTCAAAAGGATTAACCAGAAATAATTTGTGGGGCTATTTATAAGATTTGATTTGCAGGATTTGCGTGCTTTCAACAGTTTCTTGCTATTTCTCTGTCATGAGTTGAAAAGTTTAAAAAAAAAAAAAAAAAGGAGAATTTTACCAATAGCATGAGGCAGGATGTTCAGTGGCAGAAAGGCTTATAAAGGAGAGAACTTTCCTTCTGGAGGTGGCGGGGGGGAGAGAAATACAACAGAAAATTGAGAAAACGGAGATGTGGAGGATTAAAAACAAGATGCCAGAAAATACACACTAGAAAAACAATATCAAATTCTGGTTTTAAACATTCTGTTTCAGTTTTGGCTTTGGTACTTTTTCCCCTATGCCTAGCTGTATGCAGCATGGGGGTGAGCTCCCTTTGCAGCAGCTTTCCGTGACCATTAGACACTAAAACTTCAAGCGCTCGAAATGTAACATGACCGGATGAACGCTGCAGTTCATTAATAAATTTCAGCTCATCCTTCAAGACAGATCACTTCAGAGTTTTAAGGACTGATCACCCACAGGAGTCAAACCTGACTATTATTATAGTTATGAAATTCGACGTGTCGTGGCCGGGCGGGTGGGACTGGGTCCGTCTGGGGCCGGGGCCCCGTGGGCAGCCCCGCGATGTACGGACACCGCAGCAGCAAAGCCTAACCTTTAGCCTTCTATTCCCGGGGCTGGCAAGCGTCACGGCTAAATTTAGAGTTTAAAACACCGCCGACGGTGCCTGGAGCGATGTGCGTCCGTGCAACTACAAAACCGAAAGCGTTTCCGAAACCGGTTTCGTGAACTTCTCCTCCCAGGAAAACGCGACCGCTGCCCCTCGGGTGGGAAGCGGCACCAGCCGGCTGTGCGCGCCCAGGGCCCTCACACGGGCGCTTCTCCCACACGCAGCACCAGATCAAATTCCCGGTGCCCAACCTGTTCGACGAGCAAAACTGCTACAGAGCAGAGATGCTTTGCACAGGCGGATTTTTGGTGGTGTCCCCCC
>VYZW01006693.1:52324-88650 GCA_013401315.1 Balaeniceps rex
CTTCAAGCTCGCCGCCCGGCTCGGTGCGTCCCGCAGCTCTCTCGCCCTCCCGGCCCCACTCACTTGTCCAGCCAGAAGGTCCAGGGCGAGTGGAGCGGCAGCCCCCCCGGCTCGGCCGCCTCCCCGCCCCGCCGCCGCCNCGCACGTCCGCAAGCAGGGGAAGGGACGGATACGCTGGGCCAAGGCGGGGGAACGGGGCCGCGGGGGTGGTGGGAAGGACAGACATGGGGACAGACGGGTGAGGGCAGGAGGGAGCCGCACACAGCAATGGGTATGGCCAGGGCCCACCCGAGGGCACGGGTGGCTCCGGAAAGGGGCCCTGACCAGGGCCCGTCCCTGGTGCTCGCCCCTGTCCCCGTCTCTGCCCCTCTGTGGGCACCGCAGAGGGGAAGCCTTGAGCTGCCTCATTAGGCCTTTGCGGGACCCACAGCCATAAGGTGTTTGGGCAGGCACCACAGAGGGGAAGCCTTGAACCGCCTGGTTAGGCCTCTGTGGGACCCATGGCCATAAGGCATTTGGGCAGACACAGCAGAGGGGAAGCCTTGAGCCGCCTTGTTAGGCCTTTGGGGGACCCACGGCCATAAGGCGTTTGGGTGGGCACCGCAGAGGGCAAGCCTTGCAGCACCTGGTTAGGCCTTTGTGGGACCCACAGCCATAAGGCATTTGGGTGGGCACCGCAGAGGGGAAGCCTTCAACTGCCTCATTAGGCCTCTGTGGGACCCACGGCCATAAGGCATTTGGGTGGGCACTGCAGAGGGGAAGCCTTGAACCGCCTCGTTAGGCCTTTGCAGGACCCACAGCCGTAAGCTGTTTGGGCAGGCAGGGTGCCCGATGCCACCATCCTGCACCAAGCATGCCACCAGCAGCCCCTTCTCTGCATGTCTGCAGATCCCACCACAGAGCTGATGAGGCTCTGGGGCTGCCTGTCTGAAGGCCATAACCTCCAGGCTCAGTTTGGCTTGGCAATGCTGACCAGAAAACTAAATCTCTCTAAAAATCCAAGTTTTAGGATGCAAAACCCCGACTCGTTCACAAAATGAAAGGATGAGTACCATGCGAACTGACCATGGATGAAGACAACATCGCAACAACGAACCTTTCCAGACTTGAGGCGGAAGGGAGGGATAATCTATCTGTCTTATCCTCTCTACAGTCTGTTTAGTTTACATGCTTAGTTTTCCAGGGAGATGTTCCTCACAATCCAGCATGGACATGTGCTAAAAACCTTATGTTATTCTTATAATAGTATTTTTAAAATTAAGATTCTCCCCAGTGGGACTATGCACAGTAGTAAAGTTAAATACCCACATAAGTGATAGCAGGATCAAAGACCATGAATCACATAGGTTTCCTTGCAAGCACATTTAGTAGGATGAATAATTTTATATATACTTCATCCTAAAAGAAAAATCAATAAAGACACACTCCTTTAAAGAAATAAAAATCTAACAGTAAGAAAGGGCAGAGATCACCCATAAAAAGCAGTCTGTACGGTGACAATGAAGAAACAAAAAAAGTTAATGCTTATGTTGTGCAGATGGAAAATGCTAACTGCTAAGCCAAATTAAATAAGATCTGGAAAACCAGTTGCACCATCTCTTCCAATTTAATTTACTCCTCTTTAAATAGAAGGCAAGATAATGACTGTTTGGGAGAGCTTGGAATCTAAAAATTCATTGGTATGCCCACTCCAAGCTTTCTCTCTCTATTTTAATGGTGAGCCCACCAAAAATGTTAATCCTGAAAAAAAACCCACAATAAATGGCAGTATCTAGGCACAGATTTCCTCAGAAGAGCTGGAGGAGACAGGAGGAGAGGAGGAGAGTGCTAATTTCTTACGACCCTAAAGGGCCACATCTTGCCTCCGTGACTGCCATTGACAGCCTCCGTGCCTAATAGATTTTTGGTGTCCTCTGCTGAGGTTGCCAGCAAAGTATTAATTTTTGGATATGTAGCAGCATCACTCTGGAAATAAGGCCAAACCCACTAGAGTATATTACAAAAACTAACTAACTTTGAATCCCGCACCTGCCTCTGGCAGGAACCACACGCTTCAGTGAAAGCCTCCAGATTCCATTATTAGAGAGCTGCTCATCATTTAAAAGATTATAGCTCAGGTTGAAAACAAATTATTCTGTTATAAACAATCCGAGCTGCAAGGAACAATAAAGAAGTACAACCCCCACACCTCCGAGACACGGAGCGAGTACCAGGCGGCAGAGCCTGTATCATTATTCCAAATGAGATGTGTAAAGCCTCCGTTTATTTCTTGTTTACATCAGTAAATACCAGGCTTCACAGTGGCACAGGGTACATTGTGGGAATCTCAACTAACAGTAAATTGGTTGTGGAGGAAGGCAACCACAGGATGCACTGAATTAGCACATCCTTTGCCTACAGAGATTTCTAAGAAGTCGTGACACAGAGGCAAAAACGAGTCTCCTGAGATGGATCTCACAAGGAAAAATGATGGTGAGAACAGCCTCCTGATTCTGCTTAGCCACCTCACGCTGCCAGCACACCTTGAATAAAAACAGTTCAGAGATTAACAATTCCAGGAAGGTACTAGCATTTTTAGAGAGATATTTATAGGGCTTTAACTAAAAACTTATTTTATTGATATTTGCCATATATCTGCAAGGTTCCTTTTTAAAGAAACCCTGGTGATGCCATCTCCTGTGCTTTTGTACCTTCTCAAAGCAAATTTACCATAAACAAACTGTGTTACAGCGCAGTCCTGTGCTGGAAGATTGCACAAAGGTGAGATGAGCTGATTGAAAGCTCACCACCGCAGAAGACGGGCCTGGCTCCATTCCTTACTCCTCCCAGCCACGTCCTCCTTTTGCTTGCAGAGTTCTCTGAGTAAACAGGTAATTTTCTGCCAAGTTAGTGAACTGAGTTGGGCCATGAAAAGGTCTTATAAAGCAGGACTACGTGGTGGAGAGCAGGAGTCAGCTGGTAGATGAGCTCAGCTGATTTCAGATGGGCAACAGCTGACATTTTCCCAGGGAAGAACTGGGGGGGGGTAAGTGGAGTGGGAAATACTGTTCTGCCCCATTCTGTGTGCTCCTAGCACTGCTTTCCTGCACCCAGTTTCAAGCACCTGAACCTCTTTGCCACAGCAAAGGCCCAACTCGCTCCACGCTGGGGCTAATTAGAGCTGAAGCAGGCACATTACAGCCAGAAGAAACAATGAATACTTCATAACTCTTTCCATGATTTTACTTGAGATTTAAATCCCTACTCTTATAATCCTTGCTGATCCCAAAATCTTGACAGCAATGGGTACGTTATATGTGCTTGAAATGTTATTTGCCTGTTCTGGTAGCTTTTTCCATAGCCCCTGCAGGGAATCCCCGTGATGCAAAGCAACGGTGGTTCGAAGGGGCAGACTGCCTCTTAAAACCGCCAGCACCATCCTTTCTCCCACTGCCAGTTGTGTACCATCACTGTGGTAAACGCAATGCCTGCGTACGTGAGGAATATTAGGAGAGCATTAGGCTTATTTTAGCTATATTCTAATGCAATGTAGCACTTGGAAGGGAGGAAGGGAACAAGCGCCATATGAGCAGTCATTTATTTCCACACTGGAAGTGTTCCACAGCTATTTCCGAGGCAATAGGTATGACACCTTAGGAAACATCTAATAGATAACTGGCTTTTGTTTGCTCAGTGCTCCTGATACAAAATGAACTGTGTGAAATGTTGAGCTAGACCTCTCTCCAACTGAAGCTCCTCTTTTTTACTCCGAGACAGAGCTAGTTGGAGCCTAAACCTTCACGGACTTGAGGGATGGCTCGAGCACAAGCCTTGGCTGCTGTGCCCAGCTGCTGCCGCGCTGCCTCGTAGGCTGAGCAAACAGCCATGAAATGTAATTTCTCTACCAAACGCTGGTGTCACGATCACTTGCTCTTGAAACACTGCCTGGGACTCCAGAAGCATATTAAGTAACACAAGAGCTGCTTCTGAGAGGTTCCCAGGAAGATAAACTGATCAACCGAGAGCCGAAGCAGAGGTGAGGATGAAGGGATTTCATTTGATATTTGCTTCCAGACGCTTAAATAGATGTTTTTTAAAACCTAAAACATGATATTAAAGCGTTGAATCCCAATGCTTTTGGCAAAAGCTCCCTCATCTAGGAATGATTTCATATCAGCCAAGCTGTTAAGCGGAGGTTGTCATGGAAACGAGTTATATTCAAATGATATGGCCAGAGATATACTGTATTTAGTGAGTTCTTCATTTGCTGCATATTTGGAACATGTCAGAACTAAATGATATTGCATAACTTTGTTTTGTTAAAAACAAACTGGCTCGCTGCCCCTGTTTTTCTGGCAGGCTTGCGGCCAGTCCTGCCTGGGACAGAAAGTTTCATGCACAGTACCGAGCACCGCTCCACGGGAGAGGCTCCTCACACAGCTGGTTCCTGCAAGCTCCCATTCATTGAAGTCTTCCTTCAAATGCATGAACCTACCAAAGTCAAACAAGCAGAGGAACCTGTTTCACAACAGACATAACCATTCACTGGACCAAAAAGAAGTGCAGTTCAACTAGATCCTTTCCTTCCTTACTAAAAAAGTTCCTACGTATGCACTGTGCAAGCCTAAAAATAAAAAATCTATACAATTACATAAAAGTAAAGCCAGTCCATGCATTCATGGGCATCCCATAAATGTCCATGACCTCCTTGTAAACACAGGACTCCTATTAACTTACTGTCTCTGAGTGATGCTAGAACAAATCTCAGAGAGGACGATATGCATACTGAATTTGTACATCTGCTTTTTTTAGCTGTGGAGCTGTTAAAAAGTGGAAGAATTTTGTTCCACATGCTAGGAGTAAATGTGTATTTTTTATATAAACAACATTAATGGTATAGTCCTTGCTCAGATTATAAACCAAAATCAAATTGCCTTTGGCTAGGACACTGTGTGGAAACTTCAGCCTGAAAAGTGAAAACAAAAACAAAGACAAAATTGGCTCCAAAATCACTGTCCTGGGAACCGCTGTGCAGCTTTTACAGAGCAGCGTCCAAAGGAAAGTGTTTTAAGCAGTCTCCCAAGGGATCAAGATTCCTGATTGCCCAATAGAAGCTGAGCATTAAGTAAAAGTCAAACAAAAGTAAAAACTTACCCTTAAAGTTGTTACATAACTGAAAAGACTGCAAAATGCTGCGCAGGAAGGTGATGGCATCTCATAACCTCCGGGTCCAGGGGCCTGTGAAAACTGAATGGGAGCTTGCTTGCTTCTGGGGCAGGTAATCCTAAATTTCTCCAAGCTTTCTCTCTTCACAGTTTATAAAGGAGAAACCAAGGCCAAATAGCTCCTCTAATATATGAAAAAGCAAATCACAGGACAGACTTTGGCCAGAGGTGAACATGAAGAAGGCAGCATCTGTCCTCTACCTACCTCAGATTACTGTGCTAGCTGGAAAGACATCAGTCTTTCAGGATCTTTGATGCATCGCAGAATCACGGCTCTCTTTGGTTACCATTGCTTGTGAAGGAAGGCTGAGCCTCATCCAAAGCCCTTTACAGTTAAGGCATGTATGGACTTAAATATGCTTTCAATTAGACCTTATTCTTTACCTAGCCATCTTTGGGGAGCTGCACTGACTAGACTTGGCATCCAATCAATGCATCAGGTATTAGGAGACTTGAATTTCTTACTTAGCTTTGGATACGAGGCTTCTGCTTTCATCCCTCCCCCTTCCCATTCCCCGTGCTTGTCAGGCACTGGAGCTATCTTAGGTGCTCAGCAAAGGTGAGGTCAGGTGTATAAATGCAAGAAACCTGACAGACCTAAAATCTAAGTGATATGTTGGAAACAAACCCCAAACAGCTTGCTTTGCCTTATTTCCCAGTGAAATATCTCCAGAGTGTTTCACTTAGATATCGCTTCCCCAAACATGGGCATCCCAAAATAGCATAATCCACAATGCTGTTCTGTGTTATGTTAAATCAAAAAGAATGGTACTGACACCACGTCTGGCATTGGCTTTGATGTGGAACATGAGCTTAAATACTGATCTTTTTTTACAGGCATCCCAGTATACAGCTGAAGGAAACAAGGTGCAAGAGTCACATCCATGTTAGCCTGTACTGCAGAGTAAGCCTGGGATGGAAAGCCTCATCTATTGATATTGTAAAAAATAAATAAATTCTAAAATAGAAAAAAACACAGAAAATAGTATTTTTATAGGTTTTATGCTCACCTCTTGCAAATTATGAGTTCGATGCTGCTCTACGGTTCAGCTCATAGGGGTCATGCAACTTTTTGCATCACAGTGCAGCAAATTCTGCACCCATCCAAGCCAGTAAAGCCAAGGGCCCCTCTGGAAATAAACCACTAGAGGGAGACTGACTTCAGCAATGTAACACCCACAGGGAGAAAATCCTGCACATCGTTTTAAAACAAAATCAAGATTCAGATCAAATGTGCTCCCTATAGCTCAGGTCAAAATTACTCTCTGTGTTTCTTCTTCACAAATAAAAGTGGCTGAAACTAATGGGTCAAGTTTGGCTTCGTTACTGTGAATCGAGGGAGCGTCGTGTAAATGGGATCAGGCAGTCACATATTCTGCTGCTGTTTGTAAGAGAGGTTAGGCTGACTCTATTAAAAAAAAAAAAAAAAACCACACCAAAAAAATACCCCAGCCACTGAAAATACTAATAGCTGTATCCTAGCAACATCACGGATTCCATGTGGACTTTGTTCTGGAGTCTACAGTCATTTCATCAAAATTATTGACTTTCTCGAAGTCTCTAAACGACCATCAAAACCCAGTTAGTGCTTAAAAAATACAAACATTTAATTAGTCACATTAATAGGAAAAAAGAAAAGCAGCATCGCATGCTAGCCCTCCCCTTTTCATGGAGCTCGGTTCAGCTCCCTTTGAAATCAATGTCAAAATTCCCACTTTATTTATTGGTGGCAGAGCCAGGTCCTTCCTTCGAGAAGAAAAGCTGCAAGTGGCCCTACAGAACTTGGCAGATGAGGTTTGTTTCCCAGGCTGGACTCAGGCATTGCGTGGATGAAATTCATACAGCTCTCCACGGTCCTCGCAGTCATCGTGTCCTTATTGTAAAGGTAATTCAATTGGCATTCAAATCATACCCAGAGGCTTTCTACAAGGCTTTGGTACTATGCGCATAACCAATGTCTTTTTTTTTTTTCCTAAGCTTTGTTTTTATTTAACCACAACAGTTTCTTTCAAGATCACAAAAAATGTGAAATCCTGTTGGATCTTCTCAAAAGCCCATCCCCTGCTCCTCTCAGGTATGAAGACTTCAGGTTTAACACAGCTCCAGGAGGTTTTCCCTCATCAGCCCTACATCACTGAAGTGAACTTTATTAGATAACATACAAGAGCAAAAGGCCAAATAAATAAAAAATGAACCCACCCAAAGAAAAACCCTTCGCACAAAAGGACCAACCAAGGAAACAACCAACCCAACCCCAAACAAATAAGCTGTTTGTTAGCCTTAACAGCTTGCATGATGATCCGAGGAATCCTGGGGCATTGTGGTATGTAACTCAGGGTTTGGGTAGGCTCAGATTTTGGTCACAATTTTCACTCAGATCCAAACTACATCACAGCTTTTCTGACAGTTTTTAATCTGTTATTTCAAGCTCTGCTTCAGTAAGTTAGCAAGACCTTTTACCAGAGAGAAAGCGCTATTAAAATAATAGATTCCTTTTCATCAGCCTGCCTTAAAAGCTCAGTTGATAGGATAGTATGGTAAAAAATGCTTCTCATGCTTTTCTTAGCCCACAAAGTTGGTTGAGACCCACGAACACATCTAAACTGCAAAACCTTTTTACGTGCTATTTCTATAGTTCAAAAGTAAATGATGAGAGAACGCCTTTGCTGAAGAAGTAATTTAAATACAGAAGGGTTAGTTAGTGACTTTCAGCCCTTGAACATGAGGCTGGTGATGTCTTGATTTGAATTCCAGGCGTAACGCTGAGCTGTTTGTACTGCTTCAGCGGCGGTGGTGGAGAGCCTTGAGCTGACCTCCAGACCGCTGCTTTCGGTCATGGGAATACGCTGCCGGATTATCATCCCGCTCCAGCACCCTGGCAAGGGCTTTACCTAAACAAACACCCCTTTAACGAAGAATTTAGCATCCAACTAGTGTTCATGGACTCTGATATTGTTAAATCTCACAGTTTTAGTCACACTGAAGGTTTGTGCTTTGCTCATCCTTTCATTTCCATCGGCTGTGAAGGAAGGGGGGGAAGGAGCCATAAGCAAGGAGGGGATATCCATATGCACAGCGTGCCAAAACAAGAGAGTAGTTCTGGCTTCAGTCAAAGCTGTGCACAGGTATAAACCAACAGGAAAGGTAATATACAAGGACAATACAGCAGCAAAGAAATCAGCCTTCAGATTTTATTTATTCAAGTTAAAAGATGGTATGAGAAGGTACTTCCAGCACCTCAAATAACTCTCCCCGATGATTAGATTAATTCCAAAACTGCTCCAAGGAAAGCAACTAAACAAAAATTTGAGAGTTGCATACCAAATTATGCTCCTAGTTGTACCTTGAAAGGATGCTGTTGGGCTAATTTATACCTGGGTAATATATAAAAGGTGGGGAGGGAGTAAAATACACAATAAAGATGAAGCTGCTTTGACTAGCCAAGCAGATTTTCTTTGAAAGCTCTCTTTAGCATTTAGTAAGAGTAGCAACTGCAGCCTGTTGCCCATTTGCAGCAGGATTGCTTTTGATGGCAGACACTGTAGACAGCGAGCGGAGAACAGCAAGGGCTGAATTCATACTAAGGAAGTAAAAACCTGCTTTCACAGTGACTTTGAAAATGCACTTTCAGTTGCGCGTTACCTTTTTTTTTTTTTTTTTTTACCCAGTGAATTTTCTAGACGGGCGTTCATGGTGGGTCTCTCTGAAAGCAGTGAAGGGATAGCAATGGAAATAAGTTGTTTCATAATCAAAACAGCCACCTTTTGTTCTGAAGCTGCCCACGCTGTCCACGGTGAATTTGCTGTTGGGTGCCGAAGGCCATTTCACCATGACGAGGGTGGTGGTTTCCTCCTGTGCTGACGAGACGGCGCAGCCCCTATGCAGGGCAGGCAGTTTGCGAGGGTTGAAGTCAGTCGTGCAGGGAGCCGTAACAACACGGTGTGTAAAGCCTGTTGTTGCCTGTTTGTCCTGCTGCCAGGTTTTACCTCAGCCCGCGGAGATGGCTGCGGCACACGCGTGCATGCATGTAATTAGGACTACACTTATTTATTGCAAGACGTTATAACCCTTCCTGCTAATGAAGAACTTGGGGCCTGAGAAGCACCACAGCAGCAGAGCCAAGGGCTGGCAGTGCTCCTAAAGGAAATAAGCTGCTTATCTCCGGCCTAAGGAGTTTATAGCACCCATGTATCTCCAAAAGCTCATTAGCTCCTCAGTAAGCAGCTGAGACATTAGATGCACAAGCAGAACAGCAGTGGCTTGAGGTTGCTACAGCACAGATAAAACTTCTGGGGCTGGCTAGTCTGCAGCAGGCTGGTTCAATAGCCTGAAGCAATCCCACTTCCGTAGAAACTGGAGAAAGCCTGATCTTGTGAAATGCTCCTTAGTGTCCGGCTTTGCTAGGAGGAGAGCGCATAGCTAAAACTCAGCCCTGAGGAGGGGCTGCGCCTGCCTCCTGGCACCCACCAAGAGCCGTCGTGGGTCGGCAGGGCATGGCGTCACGCAGCATCACCTGCCACGGCAGCGGAGAAAGCCACACGCCCTGACATGGCCTCACATTGCGTCCGCTTCTCCCTTGCCCTGCGCTCTCCGGTCACTCGCTGCCTGCAGGGCAGAGGGGTGGGAAGTGCAACCCCAGCCGATGGTCTATATCCCGTGAGAGAGAACTATGGAGAGAGGAACGGGAAAATCTGTGCCTGGGGAGGTTCCCCTGGAGATTTTAGAGGAATGGCTTCTCATAACTTTCTCAGCATGTCTGTGGGACTGGAATCGCAGCTACGAGCTCCTGTAGAAAGCCACCATGTCAGGGATATTTCCTGTCTCGCTGCGGCTATTCCCCATGTCACAGGGGAGCTCTTCCACAAAAGAGCTGCTTCTGAAGAACAGCATGTCACCAACAATTCAGCGGGTTAAGTTTAGCAGAGCCACTGATAGAAGTGAGCAGGGAAGGAGCTATTCTTCCCCTCCGCTTTTCTTCTCTCTCCATTGAGCGAAGTCTTTAAAGACCAGCTCCCTTTGCAGAAGGCTACAGAACTTTTAGCAAGTGGCGTGGAGGCATTCACAGCCATGATACCTGTGTCTGGTTATTTCCAGTCAAAATAATCTCCTACTCAATTATGGAGAAGAATAGAGAAGCTCAGCCTGACTCACAATCACATGGGGGAAAAATGAGAGGAGTTGTTCAAGTTCAAAACGTTCAGCTTGCTGTGGAGGAGGATTAGTACTGCTGTGGAAGGAGGTTTTCTCTCCCTCTGCAACAGCACAGCACTAAGGGATCGAAAAGACCCGAGTCCACTTCCCTGCTGTGCCAAATATACTCCTCCGTTCTTCTCTCCTCCCTCCCCAAGAGAGCATATGAAGTATTAAACAGCTAGGAATAAGCCCTTGAAAAATGTGATAGCTAGCTGTCAGATACCTCTCTGCCAGATAGCTGCAGCTCTGTCACTGTTCGCCTGCAGATCCTCTGCTGCCATCCAGGAAACCGGGATTCAACAGTGACATTCATACTCTCATCCGCTTCGGTGTCATCTGTACATTTTGCATGACCGTGCTAATACTTCCATGAAAAAAAAAAAAAACAACACATCCAAAATGCTTCATTAGTGTTTTGCCGAGCACAGACCCAGCCTTTGCTTGCCCGTGCTCTTCCCAGCCTGATGGCAGTCCCCAGTGCCCCATCCCCGACCTGACATCAGGACCCTCTGCAAGCGAGAGGTAGGGTGGGGGTTTTCCAGTGTTGGTTTAAATCTGTCTTCATTTCACTGGCACGTACCACGGCTGTGTCCTGGTTACAGAGGGCAAGCGTGACTCTTGTGTAAAGCAGTTAATTTGGGTAGTACTGTAAATTTTGCAGACTTAAAACTTCTCACACTGTTTTCACGTTAGCCGGTGCCCAAACATTACCTTAATGTGTCATCTTCTGTTCTGTCGTTGTCACAAAGTATTATCATGATCCTTGTAAACACCCACAAACCTACCTCATTATCTCTTCACACTCCCTCCTCCCTTTGCAAGGATGAGTGATGGCCATGGTTATGCCGATCCCATTCCCTAGGCTGCAGCCTCGCTGCTCACCCATCCTCCCCCTTCTCTAGGGTTCATACCGGCTCTCTCCCATCTCACAGTTGGATTTTAAGTTCCCTTGGAAAAGGGACAGCTTTTTGTTTTGCTTATATAGCACCCTGGTCCCTGACTCACCCCGTTAGGTGCAAAGATAACACAAATAATGAATGTCATCTGGAAAGCTGTCTGGGAATTACAGGAAGCTGGGAAGGAGGATCCAAATCTTTCTTGTGCCAGCATCCAACTCAAGCCTCTGTTATCCCTTTCTGCTCCAGACTGACCTTTGCATCTCCTTGATTACTAAGCTCGAAAACTTTTCCTTGCCTGAATTACGTGTGATGGCAAAATTGTTTTGGCTAACTGCTCTCACCCGTCCTGCTTCCCGGCGGTGTCTCGGCCACGGAGGGGCTCTGGGTTTGTCCTTCAGGCATGTCCAGACATTTCCTACTTCTTCCCTTATGTCACACCAGAGAGAACACTGATTTCTACTACAGCGGTACCAAGGATACGGGGCACTTCTCTTTCCAGAAGCACTATGCAGAGCTCCCAGACACAAGAACACAACACCAGCAATAATAAATAGCTAAGGCTTCGGGAAGAATACCGGTGACTGGTGGAAAGAAGGCAATACGCCACAGTATTTTCTGTAAGAGTCGGTATTTCAGCTGTCTTTCCCGTTTGAGGCAGCAAGAGGAGAACATGAAGAGGCAGCCAATTCAAGTAAAGCACATTGAAAGGTCAGAGGAATCCATCTAGCCTCTGCAGCACCATTTTGTAAGCACAGAATAGCTCTTCATTAAACTCATTTTGTGAAAGTGATTGAAGTGAGAAAGCGAAATAGCTTAACACACTCATTACAATTTCTGGAAATTACCTATTCCCCACGACTGCTGTGATGGATCTGGCTTTTGTCCGGCTATGCCCAAATCAATACACACCCAGTGTTCTCAGCCCCTGCCTGGGCACCGGAGGTCGGAGCCCGGTGTTTTGGTGCCGTGTCACGTCCAGGGATAAACCCGTGCGCAAAGGTGCTCCCGCTCGGCCGGGGGCTGGATGCTTAAGATGTTAAGATGACTCTTAACAGTGGACACCTCCCCAGGCACCGCAGCCCTGGGGGCTGGAAGAGCTCCCCGAGCAGCTCTGCAACAGCAGAGAGGTTACTAAATACCCTATTTCTCATTTTTCAGTCAAATACCGTAAATGTGGCACTGTCCTAACGTCCAAACGGAGACTGAGACTGGGTGAGGAACTTGGTCGAACCTGATGGGTCTGATGCAAAGAGGAGGTGAAACACCCCGAGGTGCAGGCATGCCCTGCCTGCACAGGGCACCCAGCTGGGGCAGGGAGGGCTCTTCCCCTGGCAGGGAGCAGGCAGGGAGATAAGAACAAGGGCTGGGATGTAACTAACAGGCAACGTTATCCTGGCGGCTCTAACCTCATGTCAGCCCCTTTGGGAGGCGAGGAGCCTGCTTGTATGAAGGCTGTTAACCCCCCGCCTGCCCCTTGCTTTCCCCGTTCCTTTTGGCTGGTGCTTTAGCATTGCACCCCTCAGCCAGCCCCGCAAGGCCCCAAATTCCTGGCTGACACCGCCATAGCGCTATACAGCAGCCCCATCAGGGAAGCAGGCCTGGGAAGATGGATGAAACACCATTCCCTGCCTGCTCTCCCCTCGCTACAGGTGGGAGAAGGATGAGCTAGCAATTTGCTGCTGGCCTGGCAAGATAGCAGTGAATTACGGCAGCTCCTGAGCCAGCTCAGCTGCGCTGGCGAGCGTTCAGGGAGAGCAGAAACCCTACCCGCAGGCACGGAGGAGGGAAGCAGGTGTGTTATTCCCTTTTGCTCACTTGATGGCAGAGATCACAGAGCTACCACGGGCCGTAAGGTCTCCTCCGCTCCTCCGAAAACCCACGCGCCCCCAAGGGCAACCGATCCTCGTACTCGTGCTTGGCAAAGCGCTTTGGCTGCTGGCACCCTGCCGTGGGAGAGTCTGTTAACGCGGTCCCGTGTTGCAATGGGGGCAAGCGAGGTGCGTGGTGTCCCAGCTCCTCCAGAAAGACACCGCTCCTGATGCCGGTGCCGGGGCTGCCAAGGGGACACCGCGCACCCGGTGCCCAAGTCACTGCATGGATGTGAGAAACGCCTTGAAAATTGCACAAAGCACTGAACAACCCGTGGGCAATTCTCTGTCACAGTAAAACTTCGGTGCAAATGAGAAACCTAACAACTGAAAACAGCTCAGATGCACTGGTAGGAAGCAAAAAGCAGCCTCAATTATCTGCCACTTTTTTTTTTTTTGTCTCTGGATTTCTTTGCTCTTCTAACGCTAGCAATAAGTAACAGATACAAACCAGATCCACAGGCAAATAAAGTTCTGCGTGCGATACAGATTGCCCTCAACACATCTTTGCGCCAAAGTCTGGTTTTGGTTCTAGCACTGTTTAAATGCCAGGAGTTCAGCAGAGCTGCTCTGGACGGCTGGTGGCACGATCGAGGTCGGTGCCTGGCCCCCGTCAGATGCAGTGAGACTTTCTGAAACCAGCCAGAAAGAGCCGCTCAAAAGCCGCTCCACTGACATCCGCTTTTGGGGCAGATGCAGATGATTTAATTGCTATCGTTTCTGGAATAACACTGAATTTACTGATGGCTTTTAATAGAATGCTCAAAAAGGATTTCAGACGCGTCCTTCACAAGAGGCTATGAAGGAAACTCAGTAATAGTACGATAATTGCATTAGCATCTCCAGCGAGCCCAGGGCCGCGCGGTGGTGCGTGCCTTACAAGGCACACAGAGAGGCCTTGCCCTACATACACAAGGATGGGAAAGCAGGAGAGAGAGGGCAAGGATCTGCGTCTCACTGGCCTACATTAATTAAACTGCCCGTTACAAACCTGCACCGACAGTATGGGTGCATCAGGAGAAGCTCTGCGCTAGTCAGGCCAAAGGTGTTTTACCCAGCTCACAAAAACCTGCCCAGCCCTCCACGGGCGCTGTGTAATGGAGCTTGGGAGGTGGTAAGCCCCTGCACAACGCAGAAAACATCAACGTGGACACCTCGCCTGTCTTCTTAGGAACCCCAGTCAGACCCCAAATGTCAGGCCCCTGACTCGCAGAGCCAGCTTTTCCTTGATGTTCACCCTGAAACGTTCGCCTCGTGAGCTGGCTGCAAACCTCCTTCCCCTGCAAACCTCCCCGCCCAGCAAGGGACCGCGCGCCCGGACGCTCCGCTGCAACAGGCGCTACTGGACTTGCCTCCCCTGCGTGGAGAGGGAGGGAGTTAAATGGCTATTTAGTATGGCTAAATCTAGCAAAAGCACACCGGTGAATGTGACACAGGTATATCGCTGTCGTATGGATATATTGGATCAATACATATATGCAGTAGGTATCAATACATGCGTATATGGGCATATACACGCCTGTGTCATGCACACACATACATCAGCTCCGCAAGCTACCAACCGCTTCGCCCCTCCGCCTCCAGAAGGGGACGCGGGGACTCTCCGAGGCCACACCGCAGCGGGACGGCAGCAGTGGCCGGACACCCCGTCCCGTCCCACCCCACCCCGCAGCGGCCCCGCAGGGATGCCCGCGCTCACCCCGGCTGCCTCCGAGTCCCACCTCGGCACCCACCCCCCCCCCTACAGCCCCCCGGCTCCGCTCCACTCCCCCCCGCCCCGCTCCGCTCCCAGCCTCGCTGCGGCAGCGGAACCTCCGCGCCGCTCCGCGCCGCTGCGCGCGTGACTCAGCCCCGCGCTCCGCAGGGGCCGGGCTGCGCGGGGGGCGGAGGCAGGGCGGAGGGAAGGAGGAGGAGGAGGAGGGAAGAAGGGAAGAAGGAGGGAGGGGGATTTACCCCATTGTCCTCGGCGGGAGCTGGGCAGAGCCGCCGCCGCTGTGCGCACGCTCGGCCGGCNCGGCCCTCGGCCCCGGCGCGCTGCCCCGGCGCTGAGACCCCGGCCCTGCCTGCGCGGCGCGGCGAGGAAGAGGAGGAGGAGGAGGAAGGACCCGATGGCGAACAGCAGCGAGCTGGGGAGCAGCAGCAGCCCGCACCTGCCCAGCGCCGGCGGCCTGCTGAGCGCCTCCGGGCTGAAGCTGGCCACCCTGGGCTTGATCCTCTGCGTGAGCCTGGCGGGCAACGTGCTCTTCGCCTGGCTCATCCTCAAGGACCGGCACCTGCACCGCGCCCCGTACTACCTGCTGCTGGACCTCTGCCTGGCCGACGGGCTCCGCTCGCTGGCCTGCTTCCCCTTCGTCATGCTGTCGGTGCGCAGCGGGGCCGCCTGGCCCCACGGGCCCCTCAGCTGCAAGGTGCTGGCCTTCCTGGCCGTGCTCTTCTGCTTCCACGCCGCCTTCCTGCTCTTCTGCGTGGGGGTCACGCGCTACATGGCCATCGCCCACCACCGCTTCTACGCCAAGCGCATGACGGGCTGGACCTGCCTGGCCGTGGTGTGCATGGTGTGGACCCTCTCCATGGCCATGGCCTTCCCCCCCGTCTTTGACGTGGGCACCTACAAGTTCATCCGGGAGGAGGAGCAGTGCATTTTCGAGCACCGCTACGTCAAGGCCAACGACACGCTGGGCTTCATGCTCATGCTGGCGGCCGTCATCGCCGCCACCCACCTGGTCTACATCAAGCTGCTCTTCTTCATCCACGGCCACCGCAAGATGAAGCCGGCCCAGCTGGTACCGGCCATCAGCCAAAACTGGACTTTCCACGGGCCAGGAGCCACTGGCCAAGCAGCTGCAAACTGGACGGCTGGCTTTGGCAGGGGGCCCACGCCGCCCACCCTCGTGGGCATAAGGCAGGCCACCCACAGCCAGATCAAGAGGCTGCTGGTGCTGGAAGAGTTTAAGATGGAGAAAAGGCTCTGCAAGATGTTCTACATGATCACCTTGCTCTTCCTGCTCCTCTGGTCCCCCTACATTGTGGCCTGCTACCTGCGGGTCTTCATTAAGGCCAGCTCCATCCCCCAGGTCTACCTGACCACCTCCGTCTGGATGACGTTTGCCCAGGCAGGGGTCAACCCCATCCTCTGCTTCATCTTCAACAAGGAGCTCAGGGTCTGTCTCCGAGCCCACTTCCCATGCTGCCAAAGCATCCAGAGCACCCAGGGCACCATCCTTTGCGATCTCAAGAGCTTTGGGATGTAGGGGGCTTTTCTCTTTCTAGAAAAGAAAGATGGATATTATTTTCCATGTTTCTGCATACTATCTCAAGAGAGCGTGACCTGTGGGGGACATACTAAACCACCACCCAGCACCCAAAACTTAGGCTGTAAGAAGCTATTTTATTTATTTTTCTATATTTTGCGTATGCTCTCGTCAGAACATAAAAGGTTGCTGTCTATGGGAACAGGTACTTGAGCAGAACACCCCCAAACCTTAGGCAGTGAGAAGCTGTTTTTGTTTGTGATTGTGTGGTTTTTAAAAAACAAAACAGGGCTCCGAGTTTCTGGTCTTGCTTCTAATGTTTCTAGACATGATGCCAACAGATACGGATTAAGGCCATGACATTTTTTTGTTTGTTTTCCTATTCCTGTCTGTTTTGATAAAGGCTTAACAATTTTACTCATGTAATATTTGATAAGGGCCAAGACAATTTTATACTAAAGTTATTTTTGATGACCTCAAGAGGTGTTGTTTTATTATTATTTGATTTTCAGTGAAGAACAAGAAGAGGACGTTCCTAATGTGGTCAAAGTCAGTTTTTGGTGGGAGCTGTTGGGTTCATTCATTCTCAAATGGTTTGAGTATTTGAAGCGGTTACTTATAACTTTTGCTTGACATGCAGTCAGTGTAGAACTAATTTCAATTTTCTTGTTGCACTATTCATTTGGTAATATTTCAGAACTATTTGTGAAACGTGATTTTAAAAATCTCAACTTTAAAAAATAATCAACTATAGCAGTTTTTAAAAACCTAGATTGAAATTCATATTTTACTGCCTTTATAGGAAGTTATCTACAAACCTGGGTAATACTTGTACATTTTGACTGTTTTCTTTAATAAAATATTGAAAACCTTTACTGTATGTAATTGTTTCAGAATGGCAGCATTCTGCTTTGCTGACAAATAACTTGTGTATGTGGAAGGTTGTATGTCTTGTGTCCGAGTAGATTTCACAGCTGAGGTTATTATGGACAAGCACAATTCTTATTTGCTGTTAGATCTCAATTTAGGTGTTTATACCAATAAAAGTGACTAAAGCTATTTTTAAGAAGGCTTAAGTTCATGATGGACAACAGGTTTAAATAGCACAATTTTTTTGTGTCTACAGGAACCAAATTTCTGGTTTAGCTAATAGCTCCTCTGTTAACGATAGAAAAGAGTGCGTAATTGTGGATCGCTAATTTTAGTTGGCAAAGCGGGTTTTTAACATGGTGGCTTGGTTAATACTGTACTCATTTGTACATATTCTTAATGGGTAACTTACATTTATTAAGCGTGGCATTTTAACCTGCTTTATTGTTCTACAAAAACTTCTCTGAAGTATTTAAACTATCAGCCTGATGGCAGGATCTTGACACAACTTTTTAGCCCTCTCGGAGGAAGCCGTACCCGACGTGCTTTCTTTCTGATGTATCACGTACCAGTTAACGAGAGTTAATCACCGCAGTGCTGGAGCAAGTCGCACACAAAATGACAGAGATAAGCTCAATTCCCATGAAGAAATCTGTGTCTGTGCTAAGAGTATTTCTGTAGAGAGTAGTCCAAAGTTGTTAGACATCAGCTGAGAAATAGCTGTCCTGACTGTGAAGTGAGCGCAGAAGAGACGCGTGTGACAGATCAGAAGAGGGCTAATGTGGCAGCTTCAGATTTAGGCAGGGAATAAAACTAGGGGAGGCTTGTGGTTTGGTTTTGTGTCTTAGTTTCCACCCCCAACTCAGATTTGAACACCAGGGAGGCAACATTTCTCAAAGTGCATACTGAGAAGTTTGCAATTCGAGCTTTCGGTGTAGCTGCAGAGAAGGTGGGCAGGAGGAAGATGGAGCTGTCTTGATACTGCCAGAGCTGGGCTTAGAAATAGGACCATGTGTCTTGAAAACAAAGGGAGACTTAATGATCAGTTCCAAAGCTGTTTGAAAACGCGTCTGGGTACAGAAGGAAAGCTGTCAAGAACTTCAGATCACAGCAGAAGTTGGTTATGAGTGCTAATTATATTTTCATCCTGGACTATCAGATCATTGCTTAGTGAATCTCGATGAGTAATCAGGTAGAGTTGTGTTACAAAGACTTAGGGGCAAGGCATTGATGCTGTTGCTGGGAAGTGTATTCCAATATACCTTACATGCCTGTTTTGCTGTTAGGTCTTTCCAGTGGGATTCCAACTTTTGCAGAATCATGTTTCCTTAAAACTTAAGAAACTTCCTACATAGGGGCCTAGAACTGTGATCTCTAGCTCAAATCTTGCCTTCTTTTTCCTAATCCTGCTGGTACCCAAGCCACTGTTTTCTTTCTCTCACTCTATTAAAAATGCCTGATATTTTGGCATCCTATCTCTTCCAGGCTATAAGTAGTACAGTTATGATTCTATTTAAACCACAGAGATGGGAGAATAGTTATTTTAAAACCTCCTTAAAAGCTGCAAGGACCAGATTTTTCACTTCTAGAAAAATTAAGCACAAGTTGTATAGTCAATCATATATGCGGGGGATGAAGAATCACCTTTGGGTGACCTGGTGGTTTTATTTAGACTTAGCTTATCAAGCCACGCTGCCGTATTGAATGCCAACCTCTGTGCATAGGCATCGCCCATCTCAGGGATGCCCTCGCTGGATGGGTGAGTCAGGTTCTTACCCACGGAAGATAACGGATGCTTTGCTGTCACCCATCAGTGGCAACCAGACCCAGCCTTGCTACAGCAAAAGGATATAAAAAAGTTTAAAAAAGATATCTGTATACTGTGCCTTTTGCTTGCATGTAGCTTCCCGGGCTGTCTCAGGGCTTCTGATGTACTCTGAGCACAGAATCAGTGCTGTTTGAAGTTAATTTTATATTTTAGGTACTCGTAATATCAGGCAGATTATGATCCTGGCCACTAGTACGAAAGAGAAGGAACTGCAGTAGCTTTAATTCAGGGTTTAGATGGGTGTTGTACAATAGGGCTTCATTCCAGAAAATGTGAAAGCAAATATCAAGGACAGACACACGGCAGAAAATGAAACGGTACTCGGTGCCGGCACACCAACAAACACCGCTTTGCAAGCCTATCCTGCTGGCTGAGAGTGCACCAAGAAAGTATGAAAAACCAGAAAGGGCTGGAGAGACACCAGAGGATAAATATTCCTTCTAAAATCTGAGAAAAGATAAGAAAGTTGCAAAAAAACCAGCATTTCCAAAGCACAGTATTAACATGTTCTCACAGCATCCTTTAGTCTGCATATGGGGAAAGTGGGTCACTGAGATTAAATGCTTTGACCGAGATCAGAGAAAGGGTGTCAGAGAGGATGAAAACCTGCTCTGGATAACAAAAGTAGACAAATAATGTTAAGAGAATGGGCTGAGCACAGGGAGCCATCCCTGGTGCTGTTGGGACCCGTGAGGAGTGGCTGTAAGCCCCCATGCCCCCAGCTGCCCATCCAAAAACCAGAGTGGTGCTCGTCTCGCTCACAAGTCCTAATGGCTGAGACTCAGCGGGAGCTGGGTGTTAATAATTACCTCCCACATCCACGTGAGAAGCTATTGCAGCTTGTTGTGCAAGTCCTGGGCTCACTTGCGAAAACTCAGATGGTCTGAACCCCTCTCCCCATCCCCAGTGACAAAAATGCAAAGTACTTGGAGGGTCTGGTGAGCTGCACGGCAGCGGGGCTCTCCCAGCTCTTTCATCTACCTGTGCTTGACCAGCATATAGATGGAGTCCTCTCTATACCCCTCCAGGCATATGTATGATAGTATTCCATAGTCTGGGCAACGCAGGCGCCGAGTATCACAGGAAATACCAACATCATCTCCCCCAGAGATTCTCCGCAGTCTAGTTCAGAGGTCCCCGCATGCTTGCTTTTGCATATCTGTGGTGAAGAATTGCAGTTGCAGAAAGCGGAGCTGCTCTGGAAAAAAATCTTGATTGCTGCTGGCATCTTCACTCACTCATCAGGTATTTAACACATTCCTTGCAAATGTTCCCAGTCAAAATCTTGCGGTGCTGAAGTCAGTGGAGGTTTTTAGCATAAACTTAAACGTCAGGCCAGCTTGAAAAATGACACTGGTCTGAAATCTCAACAAGTACTGGCTATGGCCATCTCTTGCTTTACAGCACTCAAAGGTTGGGGTACTGTGGGGTGCTGCTGGCTCTGCCGTTAGATTTGGAAAGAGTTTGCTAGGAAAGGGGCTGAAATATTTGGCCCCAGCCAAATTATCTTGTTGGGTACAGGTCTTATTCAGTGGTCATGCTAGAGGTGAAGGATGAGCAGGGGGATGCCCAGCCCAGAAGCTGTCATCATTCGCTTCTTCCCAAGTCTGCACCAGGGGAGACAAAGCTGCCTCCCAGAACGGTGTGAAGTCAGTAGCTTTGAGGAAAAGGGCAGGAATTTGGCTTAGTCTGATAGCAACAACTCTTTCCTGAGGCTCTACCTGGATGTGATACAGCTACACCTCCAGAAGGCTGCTCTGCCATATGCTGCGGGACTGCCCTGGGACACGTTGTGCTGAGCTCGGAGTGGAGCAAAGCTGGCATTTTCCCTCCCCTCCCAGCAAAGGATGCACGGAGTTTGGCTGGACCTCTGCCACTTGCCCCACGTGGTTAAGCACAGTCACCTTGCTCCTGCGTAGCACCTGCACTTGCTCAGAATTGCCAACAAAGAGAGGAGGCTCCGGACAGAATAACAGCCACATACTGGCAGAACACGATGTTAAGTATCTTAAGGCACTTCATTAACTTAGGCTGCAGATTAGATGATGCTGTGACATATCAGAATACTCCAGAAACCGTATTAGATAGTTATGCTGCAAGTAAAATTATTAGAAACACGGCAGGGGGGCTGTTTTCCAATAGACATCCCCTAAAATCCTCAATTTTAGCACAGCTTCCTTTATAGTTGCTCAAAACACTGCACTGGCTACAATCAGCTCGATTGTGATATGAACCAGGAGGCATCTCCCACGCTGTGCTGTTCTTAAGCTTCAGAATATTGTAAAGTGTACAGCATCTTGAAGAAACGGAGCCATCAGAGAAAGACCATCAGCGAAGATGGTCTCTTGAAAGCTGGCGCAGGGTTGTACTGGGCTGGGGCTGTGCTGGTGGAAGTCTTACCCCAAGCCTCCTTTTATGCTGGTGACTTCTGATGCCACGTCGTTCATGAAGGACCTTGTGCGGGGTAAATCCTTGCTCATCCATCAGTTGTAGAACCGGGGACCAAAAGCTGAATTTGCAACAGGCCTGACGTCTGTGGCGCTCTGACTTTCCCTCAAGCGGATGATGCTGAGCATCTCTGAGCCTATTTTCACTTGGTGCAAGTCATTAACTGCCCCACACCTCGGTACTTTATCTGAAAAATGATTCATTATTCTTACTCACCTTTGTAAAGCACAGAACTACCGATGCCAAGAGCAGAGCATTATCACGGGTGAACAATCGCCGACTACATAAGCTTTCATCACTTAACTTTAAAGTCGAGCTAAGCCTTTAATGCAAGCTGTTGCATTTCTGTATTTCTATTCATGTTTAATGACCTCAGTACTTGCACTCCGTCTTTGATCTTGTGAGTCATGCACGGTTGTACTGTGGATGTATTTATCGGAAAGCCACTTTCTTCGGTGCCACATTTTTCACCTCTACCGTGACCAGGTTGATAGCGCAAAGCACTTTGTGTAGGAGGCTTTCAAGTTCAAAGCTAGTCTTGCAAGGGCATGGGGAAGCTGTGAAGTCACAGTTAATTTGAGGCAGTCATCACAGCGCTAATAGAGTAGGCAGAAATCAAGAGATCGCCCGGTGAACAGAAAGCCTGTCCTAAAGTTTCTGAATGTTATTTACTGGTGTGTCATTAAAAAAAAATAATCCTGTGTTTGTGCGAGGATGATTAACCATTGGAACAAATCATCCGGGGAAAAAAAAAATGGATCTTCCATCTGTGAGACGTGCAGCGTGAGCCTGCGTGCCTGCCCACGGCACACCTGCCCGGGAGCTGCTGCCTGCCCAGCCGGGCTCCCCGCGCCGGGGACGGGGGCTCAGCCCGAGCATGCAGGGAGAAAAAGAAATCAGAAACACCAGTAAACAGCACCAGAACCCTCTCTGTCTCGCGGTGATTCACTCCTTCCTTTCGCTAACTGTTTTACAACACCCATTTTATCATACCTTACAAATGCTTGCTTCTCGCAGAAATTTTAGCAGGAGGTAGAGCTAAAATGGCTTTGTCATTAAAAAAAAATCCACAGAGGGAAACACGGGAAGATTCCGAAGGAAGGGCTGAACTCTGGGTGCCTTCCGACAGCGAGAGAAAGAGGAATGATTTAGTGGAATATTACCTCACTCCATCGAACCGCTCAATCTGTCCCCATCTGTCACCGAGTGCTTGCAGGAGGGTGATGGAAAGGAAACTGTTGAGTAGCTTGATAGTCGAGTAAATCAGCTGGGCTTTTTCCTTTTCTTTTCCTTTTCCTCCCTCATTAGGCCTTGCACACTCACCCTACACAGCAGGTCCCCCGGCGTGCTGCGCCGAGGGCGAGGGAGGAGAGGGGACGGTCCCCTGGGTGCCATGGGGCCGCAGTGGCCCCGAGGCAGAGGGACCAGCTCCGGGTGCCCACGGGGCCAAGCTGCCCTGGGGAGCAAGCTCCAGCAGAGCCGCAGAAGACATCTGGGTGTGGAGGAAGGCGGATGAACGTGCAATATGTTCAGCCAAGCTGCAGTGTGACTAAAGGGGGAGAACGTGGGCACCCGAGCCAAGGAGCCAGCAGAATCGCAGGCAGAGGTAAAGCTTGGAGCCGTGGTGTGAAAGCAAGGAGGGACACGTTTAGGCTGAGCATCACCAAAGTGCTTCCCGGCAGGGCGATGAAGGATGCTGCAGAAGCCGGGCTTGGCAGGACCTGCCCGCAGTGCTGCCGGTGGGGACGGAGGTCTCGGCGCTAATTTTCCTCCCCAATAGATCCTAAACTCTCAGCTACACAGACTTTTTCTTACTCTTTGTTTGTGCAATATCTGTCTGAGCACAAGTGCTGATGTAAACCAAACCCAAATAGTTGAAGGCTCTGTTGCAACGTGTGAAAGGTTTGTTAGCGACTTTGGGGAGTTTAATGAAACCAGGGCGGGGAGGGATGTGAAATTATGACATCGCCGTAGTCAGGAAGTTTTGCCATTGAATTTGAAGGGGCGGGGGAACCTTCCTGTCAAGGTTTCACCCATGTGAGAGAAGAAATTGGGGAGGAAAAAAAAAAACACTACTAATTTGACAGGATGCGGTGAAATTTTTGGAAAGAGCGAGCACGCTTGCAGCTGCCTCACCAAGGCCTCTCCCCGAGCTGGCCTTCCTGGCAGGTCCCATGAAGGCGGTTAGAGACGTGCTCTGCTGCCTGGGCTCCAGCGTAGCCTAGAGGAGTAAATAAAGGGTGAAATTAATAGTAGCTTTGCTGGTTTGTGAACTCTTTGCAGCAAGAGCTGCGGCTGCCCGTTCGCGCTGGAAGAGCCCGCAAATGCCTGCGTGAAATGGCACGAGTGCGCTCACACGTACAAGAGAAAAAGCAAATAAAGAAGGCTCAGCCCTGCTCGCTTGGCTGGAACCAGGCCGCATTTTCAGTCTGCTTCTGAACTGCGTTACAGCCTCGGGATTTACAAGGCTCGGGATTTAAAACCAGGTTTAATCCCTTCCACGTGTTGCGATGCTGTGGCGGAGGCACGGCGCTGGGATTCGGGAGGCCTGGGTGGAATTCCCAGCCCGGGAAGAGATAAGCTGCCCACGCGGTGCAATGCAGAGCCCCACGGGGGTCCCTGCGCTCACGTCTGTGGGGTGCTGGCAGGGACACGGCTACAGCCCATCCTGCCCGTGCCGCCTGCCGGGACACAGCGCAGGGGCGGTTACGCATCCCAGGATAGCCCAGGCTGCAGCGGTGCGGGTACACGCTGCATACAGCACAGACACATGCTTTATCTGGTTTATGGGATTTGTAACCTTCCAGAGACGGGGACATACCTGTAACACGCTGATATCTGGGGCCATGGTACAAAGGAGCATCGATCTCGGGTGCTCTGGGCACTCCTGGCACACAATTACCACGTACGCAGTTTCCCAGGCAAATTAGGGTTTGCAGAGGAGACTTTCTGTCATTTTTACATTGTGCATGCATTCATTTTACCCCCATACTAAGCTGTCTTACACTCAGACCTTTGGGAAACCCCTGCCATGGGGGTGTTTACAAGCGTGCTGTACGGCTATATTGCTCGCTCCTCTTTTCCTGCACCCTTTGCCGTTACCCTGCGCTGTCCTCTTTGCCATGAAACACGCTGCCGTCCACCCTCCCTTCAGTGCACACGGCTTACTCAGCCTCAGCCCTTCACATCCAGCCTTTCCCAGCCCTGATGACCAGGCAGAGCGGCCCAAAGGCTACCACCATCCTCCGAGGCAGCTGGATCATCCGGGGGAATCTGCCCTGCCAAATCATTGGGATGTAGCCTACTGCCTTGGGATGGATCCTACTGCCTTGGGATGGATCCTACTGCCTTGGGATGGATCTGCCTGGACTCAAGTCTCTCCTTGAGAAAGGATAGGTGATTTGCTATATGTTCGATGTGCATTAAACTCATCTCCATTCCTGTGCTCAGAATTATCGATTAATCTAACAGCTGTACCCCCGCTGGTTTGGCGTTTCACATCTACGTAATAGACAAAGGCACATCGATTTTGCTGTTGTCAAACTCCTCTTGTATTTGCACAATCTTTTCTCTCCCTGCAATTTTCTAATTCCTTCTGGAAAACATGTTACACATTGTCAAGATCAAATTCCTGAGACATCTTGTTTAAATCAAGGGATTCTTAGCACTTTCTGTTTCTTTTGAACCTCCATCTGTGCAGCAATAACAAATCAGAGAGCTACTGGGGCGTGGGGAGGCATCGGTGAGGACCTCCGCCTGTGGTCATGCTTGCTGTTGTCATACATCATTAGGGTGCGTTATGCTGAGAAGGCAAATTAGCAAAGTACCTCTTGACAAGGTATACTACAAGATCTTCTAACACACTAAAGTTTTGAGATAACAACAAGTCTAAAATTTCCAACCCACCTGTAAGGGAATAAAACCAACCCCAATCCTGCCCCTTACCTTAAGAGCTTAGCTCCATACAGGTATGGGTTGCTCCACGCTGTCCTCTCAACCACCAAGACAATCTTCAGCTTTGTGTCAATCTCCCTCACTTCAACTATTCCTCCTATAAAACCAAGGTTGTGGTTGGGGTGACCTAACTTAGGTGCTAACCTCCTAGATAAGCACCCATGCAGATCTGAGTCCCCCTTGCTCCACAGCCAGGAGAATTTATTTTGCGTCACCGCCTCACTCAAAGATTTTGTAGCTTTTTTTTTTAAAGTGACAAAAATTTCCCAGGGGGGGATTGTGGGCAGAGAATGCAGATAAAGCTGAGCTTCAGCTGGGTTTTCTCCTGCTCAGCAGCAGAGCTTTCCCTCCAGCCCCCCGGGCTTACAGGTGCATGCTTGCTCAGCCAGCTGTGCACCCTCAAACCCAAAACACTTGCTTCACCTTTCCTAATAAGCAGGCAATCAAATTAAGGCAGCAACTCTTTATACGTGGCGGTGTCCTTCCCTGAAATGGCTCTCTGCTACCCCAAAATCTGGTAATAAACGTGGAAACTCCTACAGTTTGGTGTGAGATCATAATTATTCTATAGCATATCTGTAATATCAATATTAATATAATATTAAAAATGAATGCACACATTTCTATTAATAATTAATAATATCGCTTCAACATGAATAAAACTAAACCAAATGTTGGCACAGAACTCCTAAGTGGAGTGAATAGAGGAAAGTGTTTAAACCAGGCTCTCTTAACAAGCGACGTGTACTGGAGGCTGAGGCTTCTCCCTCTCACAAAGGTGTTTCCAGGCCTGCAAGAGTTTTGTTCGCTTTTCTCATCTGATTTCTCCTGCAAGGGTTTGCCCCCGTCCCTTCCTCCCAGGCAGGCGAGGAAGCTGTTCCCGGCCTGGGATCATTGCCAGGGTGATGCTGCGGCAAACCGAGCGGCACAGGGGTCGGCAGAGAAACCTTTCCCGGCAGAGCTGGCTCGAGGCTGGCCACCTCTTCCATCGGTCACCTTGAGTCAAGTTTGCTGCGCCCCTCAAGTCAAAAGCCAGCTCAAGGGAAAAGCAGAGGGGCCATTTACATTTTTAAATACTTCTTGTGGTCACTGGTTTACCTATTATCACTGTAAAGCAAAGGTAAAGGGGGTCCCCCCCCCGCCTTCCACTGCAGAAAGAAATTAAAGGGACTTTGCAGGTGTGCTTGGGTTAGGAAATCTCCCCTAGGATGGGAGAAAAGATAATTGATTAGGACAGAGTTTAGGAAAGAATTGGGATGCGAAAGCTTAATCTTCCTTCCAAAATGATCTCTCAAATCAACTAACCTTCATTGTGAGCGCCAATTAATGAGAATTAAATTACTAAAAGGGGAATCATCGTAATGATGATTGCCAAGTGAATATAGCGGGGATGTAGGACAGCGAGGTTTTGCCTTTAGCTCTTCTGCGCCAGCAGCAGGGAAGGTGTGGAGAAGCCCCTCGAGGGCAAGCACAGGATAACGTCTCTCAAAGAAGCACCTTCCTAACGCCCTGTCCGGGAGCGTCTGCAGGACACGAGTACTTCGACCTCCAAACATGGTGGGAGCTTTGAACTGCTGTAATTGGGGCTGTTCTCATTACCCAGATAAATGGCTAATCCCATAAGTTAATTGGCACAAATTACAACTACAAAGTTGCTCTGCTCCTGTCTGAGAAAGTCTCCTAGGAGTTTGGTTTGGCAGGTCTAAGGCAGTCATCAGATATAATTTTCCAATGATATAAACCAGGGTTATTACCTTCAGTGGCGTCACTGGTGATTTATGCCAGTGGGAGGCGAGAAGCAGGGCTGCTGTTTCCTGCTATGGTTCATCGTTTTGAGCACCGTGACAATGTGCTTTGGTAAAAATGAATGGAGCAAGAGATGGGACACGTACACATTTGGGCTGCTTCTATTTTCCTTCTTGATTTCCTCTTTGAGTGTAAATTGAAGTCCATGGTATTCAGCTAATTTTATATTGATAGACATGGACAGAAAAGCAACCCCCAGGCTCCCAGCGTGTTCCTCCTCTGCGGACTCGGACTGTGTGGGTGCACAGGGTGTTTGGGGAGCCCCACTATTAAGTGACAGTGGTAGGATCAGGTGTTGGGTTTGTTTTTAAATCCAGGTTAGGGGAATTTCCGCAGTGCTCACAGGTCACTGCGTTAGCATGGGAACGAGCTGGTCTTTCACCAGCACAATCCAGCCCTTTGGGTTAGAATTGAGCTCCTCTAAGGCCTCAGATCTAATACAGGCACTTCGTACCTATCACGTTAATGCAAACCACATATAAAATCACCATTTGGTGGCACCTCAGACTTTCTTTTTTTTTCTTTCCTACAGGACCCGAGTCCGTTGTCACTTGCACAGCTGCTGTAACGCCACTGCAAAGGGTGAAGCAAAATACATAGGCTTTGGAGCAGGAGCCCTGGGGTTGGGCTGTTTAGAGTTGGGAGGATGCAATCCTATCTCTCAAGACACTTATCCTAACGTGTGCAGGATCCACGAGGATCTGGCCAAATAGCAGATCCAGTTGTTCCTTTCTGTCTCTTCAGGGAGGCTGCGGAGCCCAGTGGAAGATACCTGGTAAACTCGCTGGGACGTTTCTCATCTGCTCTAATAGAGGTGTTTGCTTTAATACAAGCGTGCTAACTTCTCTCGAACTCCTCATTGCCATCAGCAGCAAAGCACTGATTGTTGAATGATGAATGACTTCACTTTTCCAGTTCCAGCATATGTTTGCATGTCTGAGAGCAAGAAATGTGTGAAACTCACACAAACTATTGGAATTCCAGCTCCAGGGACTGACAAGTAAATATGAAGTTGCACGGTATTTCATAGAAAACCCACAGATTATATGTTTGCCGGGTTAAAGTTGATCTTTGAGGCATTTGCCAAGGAAAACTTCTCATATTAGCTACACCAAGGTTCCTCCACTGTCTAAGACTGCAGCTTGGTGGAGGAGCTCATGCCTTGTAAACTGCTGAGTTTCCCTAAAAGCAGCCAAAGGCGTAGAATCTTTGGCTAAGCTATCCCTAAGGAGCTCTGCTAGCTTGGGTGAATCAAGTACGGGATAACAGATTACACTGAATAAAAAGGGAAAACCACAATGACAAAATAATGTTATAATATTAAAATAAATCAGATCATATAACTGCCATTATTCTGATACAGAATTTTTACACAGCAAATTTGATACATATACAAGAAGTCAGGCAGCCCATTACAATAAACTTCAGGGTTCCTTTTTTAATATAAACTACATCTTAATACATAGTTTGAGACGATCAGGTAGTTTTACACCAACTCAGGTAACAACAACTTCTTCGCATCTTCAAATACTAAAATAACAAGATCTTTTAATGCTTTGAATATTGAAATGCTTTGGTTCCACCGGCCACTTTTAAAAAGTGTAAAAACTACATCTGTTGGTTAAACTTTTACCCTAGAGATGCGCCTAACTTACAAATACATTTATATTAATAAAGATACGAGATGTAATGTAAATACAGTTTTTTTGGCAATCGTCGTGTGCTTCACACTATGCAATTACTCAACTCTCAGTTCGATTCAGGCATTCCAAAGTGTAAAAACGTGGCCAAAATTTTCCAGAACTGACAATAACCTTGGATGTTTTCATTCTGGGGTTAAGCTGGAACCATGAAGACCACGAGATGGTTCAGAAATTGTTAAGCTCCTGCCTTCAGAAAGCAGTGTTGCTTTAGCAGACGTCATTTTGCTCACCCCAAGATGAAAGCATCTGCCACCGCGAGTCCCTCCTGAAAACCTTGGCCACTACAGCACAGCGTCTCATCTTCAGTTTTAATGTTGGTGAGGCAGGGAAGTATGGTAAAGGGTTTCCCCTGGCAAGTACCTTGTTCGTCACAATAACAGGAAAAAGAATACATCGAGCGGCTCTTTCTAGCGCAGAATAGCTCCTGCTAAAAAAAGACATCTTCTTTTCTGAAGTCTGGTAAACATTTGAATTTGCTGGGAGAAGTCCGTACGCAGGCCAGGCTGGGGAGGCACGGGCAGGTGTGGTGCATCCGCCGGCCGGAGAAGGGAACCTGGGGACACAGAGCACAGGCATCAGGGACAGGGAGCGCAGGCGGTGGTGCTTGGGATGGATGGATTCGGATGAACAGCGGGAATACAGGGAACTCTGCCCGCTTCCCTCCACAGCGGGAGACCCCCACGAGCTGCAGCACAGGGGCCGGAGAGCAGGTGGCAAAGCCGACCCCATTGCATTTCCCACTCAAGCCACAGTTAAAAGCAAAATGCAACGGTCCATGTTGCTGTGTAAATCTGCATCTATGACACACGTTCTCCACTTACTCCCATTTCATAAAGGCATCTGTTGTGAAACTACGCTGGCCTTTAGCATCGCGTTTTGCGGTGTTTACTGCGCAGGGGTTTCTGCTCGCCCGGATTCCTGCATTGCCGTACGGCACAGAGCAGCCTGTCAGCCGCGTAGCAGGACCTGGGAACCGCGGGACCCCGTGGTAATTCAGGCTGGAAGAGATCTCTGGAGGTCATCTCGCCTGACATCCCTTTGAGCAGGATCCCCTTGCCAGAGGGCAGAGGTTTCTCATTTCATCCCACCCTCCTCCAGCCGCGCCGTGTTGCAGGGAGCACACATACGGACTGCATTAAACAAATTTAATTGCGCCACGACGTGCACATGAACTGACGTTCTTTAACAACTTGATTACAAGCTCCATCTTTTACAGGAGCCGTGCCTCCGCCAGCACATGAGCCGAGCAGGACAGCCCGGTGGGACGGCGTGGCTGGGAGCCACGGTGCTGCCGGCCAGCAGCGTGCACTGAGCATCCGGCGGGATGCAGTGAGTGAAGCACAGAGGTACAAAGCCGCTGCTGCCAGCCAGGCAAACAACCCTAATTCCCTCATTTCCTGATTTCTGAGCATTTTGAGCCTGCAATTTTACTATTCCAAGATTGCTTTGTGTCAGCGTGCAATTTTTCTCTTTAAGAAAGTCAAAGGGAGAAAGTCCCACATGTTCCCCCGTGCGTCACGCCAAGGACCTGCCCGACTCCAGTGACACCCCGCCGGGCGCGGGGGGCGAGCGGGGGGCTCACATCGCCTGCGGTGCCCTGGGCCAGCACCAGCTCCCTGCCCAGCACCATCTGAAGAGCAGCCCCCGAGCGAGGGATGCCGCCAGCTTTCCCACGCCATCCGCCACGGCCCCGTGAGCGGAGAGGCCACCGACCGTGGGTGCCGGGGACTCCCTGCGGGAATCACACCTCTTGGGTGCCCACGCACAGCGCTGCAGAAAAACCTAAAATCTGAGCTCCTCAGGCTGGTAAGGCTGACTCAGAGGTACCTCTCAGCCCTCCGACAGCTCCAGTGATTTATTCAAGACGTTACATTCGCTGCAAGGAAACGTTCCTTTCAGCAGGACTCCCACGCTGAAGACGTGGCTTAATAACGCACCTGGCTGGGGACAGGCAGCGGGTGACAGCTCTGCAGGACGGGCGCTTTGCCGAGGTGTGCAGCTTCTGCCTGCGCAGGCAGAGCCTGCGTGCCCGGAGCCGGTGGTGGCGATGCCGGCTGAGACGGTGCACGCTTTGCCACGCCGTGTGCCCAGCACCAGGTTAATTTAATGAGCATGGGGTGGTGGGAGTTTGGAGGTGAAAAGGAAAATGGGAGCTCCTGGGAGAGACGGAGGGGTTATGTGCAAGGTGCACAGTGGCAGCGAAGCCACCCCGTGCTGCCAGCTCTGCCTGCTGACCCGCCAAACCTCACCTGCCTGGCCCTGCCTGCAAACCTTGCCTCGCTGCCTGCAAACCCTGCCTTGTTGCCTGCAAACCCTGCCTCTGCAATGCCAACGGAGATTAACGGCATCAAGCCAACGCCATCTAGTTGCTGAGAAGGAAACTAGAAGGTGGAAACCCAACCGCCAGCCATCTCCTCCAGGGTATCTCCAGGCCCCTCTGGAGGTCCCCAGGCAGTGGCATGGCCATGGTGGTGTCTGCTTTGTACCTGACCTGCAGGCAAATGAAAGGCTTTGGTGCTGAGGGCAATTGGTCTCCCAGCTGCCCCCTACCCAAATATTTAGGGGAGAGTAACCATTGAGCAAGCTCTCCATCCTTAAAAATACCTGATTTCACATACTACAGTAAATCAATTTGCTTTGTGTTTGCCATAAAGAGCAGTGGGGTGAGGAATGTAAATCTAAAATTAACCTCATAAACCTCAGCTTATAAACATCAGTGACTGTGACCACAAGTCTGGGGTGGACAGGCGTCTTCTCTGATTGTAATTATGTGGGCAATTAGCTTAAAATATATCAGACAGGATGAATTATTACCCAATAGCAATAAGCTCATAAAAAACCTAGAAGACAATTTCTCCTATCCTGAGACTCCTGTTAATGTAAAGAGCCCTTACAAGAAAAACCTGCTACGTTACCTAGTAAAAAAGATAATTTGGTCCCCAATGTCACAGCAGAAGATTTAAAAATTTAACTGTAATAGAACAGAGCCTTGCATTTCCTAAAACTGAGAAAATAAACCATAGGTACTGAGCTGAGAAGCCAGGCATTAGATGAGACAGTGAGAGAGGCAGCTAACTAGCTGCACATTTATAATCTAAATTTATTGCCGTATCTTTCACATGTGATGACTCTTGGGCCATACTCTTCCCTGAGGATGGCTCTGAAGACCACCAGGTTCTCAAGCTCCTTGGTAAGATCCCATTCAATCTTTTGTATACAGATTGTATGATTTAGAAATAAACAGCCTTTTTCATAGTACATATAATATACATAATTACATAACCCTAAGTAGATGCATTTGTTAATGTCATTATGTACAAGTGTGTGCCGACGCTTTCTCAACAGCTTTTGAAGGCACCAGTGGCGCTCAGCCTCTGGAGCGCAACTGGACATTGCTGTTTGACGGCAGGGACCGCGCTGCAGTGATGCACTGGCTGTCCCACACTGCTGGGGACATTTTTATGCTTGTGATGGGACCTGGTCCAGTTCCACCAAGGTCGGTGGCGTTTGCTACGCTCCCGCTCACACGCGTAGGCATTGGCAGGGTCGGGCTTGGGAACTGCTAAGGCTGTTTTGGATGGTGTAATGAAGCAAAACAGCAACAACAAGCTAATAAGAAAACAAACTGAAAAGCGTGTATTGCTTCCATCCTCGGATTCTCTTCAGCATAATTCTGACAGTAATGTATTTCCTTACGTAGGTACCTTCAGCGCTATTTCCATACAGATGCAAACGGCTGGGTATTGTAACACACGGGATGCTTCCCCGCCTTTTCACCACGTATAATTTTTATGCAACGTGACGTACAGCGCAGTATATTCCTGTTTCTTTCTGCCCTGCCAGCTCCAGTCCCGCAGCCCCCCCGGTGACGTACTTACTCGGTGACTCAAAGGATGGCACTCCTCTCCCAGATTTCCCATCGGCGTGCACATTCGCAGGCTGCGGATCCAGAGGCTAACGGCACAGCACATCCCTCCTCCGCACTGCTGGTCTCGGTCGCAGGCCTGGAGTTCAATACAGCATTAGGCGAACAAAATGAATAATAAATATATTCCAGAAATGGGACAGATCAGGTGCTCAAGAGCTGCCTGTGACACCCCACAAGTTATCATGGCTCATTAAGGCTGAATAAGAAGATTTAAGGCTGATTCGCAATACTTGTATCCCCCACGGATCTGAACATACAGGCTCCTGGCACGTTTCAGAGTTGAGCCCAGGATGTTTAAAGCCACGACTACGTACGGAGCTGCTCAGGGCCAAATCCAGGACTGTCAGTGATTTACAGGCCAAATTCTGAGCACCGATGGACTGTGGCACATCCCACTCTGCTCTCCCAGACAGGAGCATGAGTGAGCTCAGGGAGGTGCAAGGACCTGGTGCACCAAACAGTCAGGAATCCTGTCCTACGGAGAAGCTAAGAGAGGAAATTACCCACTAATTTAAAGACTTCTGAGTAACTATTCCTTCTAGTTTCTTATGATAGTATCTTATGGTTGAGTGCCTTTGTAAATGCAAGACTGCGTGATGGTTTTATTAGAGAAGTCCAAGTGGAAGTAGCTAAAACAGACGTTTAAATAGGTATTATGTGGTTGTTATCTGCAATTACATGTAACTAAAGGACGTCTTAAATGTGTAACAGAAAAAGCTTCGCATAAGTGTCCACACCCAAGAAAATGCTGCTGTGGTAGCATCCCCCCTGCAAGGGGGAAAAAAAAATTCAGCCACTTACCCAATACATTTTTTGGCCTAGATAAACACAAACCCAAATACAAACTATTGGGTATGTTTTGAAAACCAGAAACCATGAAGAGCAATTGACAAGTTATGGTTTGGAAACAGCTTATCAGACTTTTTACTATACGAATTTAATGCAAAAACCAGTCTCCTTTCTCCAGCGAGAAATTCCATTAGTTAAAGGTTCTGATTACACCTCAAAGGTAAGCTTAATTAACTCACTTCTCTTTTAACGTCTGACAGCAGGAGTGATAGACCAAAGGCACTGGTCAGCAGTACATAAACAGGCAACTTGTAAAAATGTACGTAAAAGATGATGGCAGCTCCGGGGAAGACTGCGTATCGGAACAAACATTCGCTTGAGGAAAAAAGCTTACAGATCTGCCCTTGGGATTTAGATGATAAATGCCGTTAGACTGTACTCTACCGGGTAAATATTACACTAGTTCAACCAGCGGAAGCCAGATCAAAATATGTATTTACAGATCAGCCGGTAATTTAGGAAAAAGCTGTTGCTTTAGGGTCAAGCCGTTAAATAGCGTGTGTCACCCGAACGGCTAGCGCTCCACCGAAACATACATGTAATGAAGCCGACAGCTCTATGCTACAGGTGAGCCCAAACGCACAGAGCATTTACGTACAAGACTAATATGGCCATAGAACTACCACGACAGCCTGCCAGGTTGATAAGGTTTACTCTATAACCTCTCTCTTTAAAAAAATTTTTAAAAAAGCGCTCTAATGGTCTAATTTTGCCCCAGTCAAAAAAACTGCAGGTCCAGTGATGTTGGCTGCCCCCAGCATGCCAGCATCCACTGCTCAGCTGGAGTCACGGGCTGTGCTATTCCTCACCGGCCAGCTCCTGACCCCCTTTTTATCTCAGTTGTATCTCAAACCCCATCCATCTCCATGGGACTGGTCCTGGAGCAAAGTACCGTTCAGCCGCAAAACAGGTCTGAGTACATCCTAGCCAGCAAGGGTATCTAAATCACTGCGCTGAACAATTTCTTTTTAAAACTCACACACACGTATATACATCTGGCAGAACTATGAAGGCTCCCCTTCCAAAAATGCATGACAAGTTTTGAAAATATTCAACCCGAATGCTCCTGCCCACACCTTATCTCTAATGCGTAATTCATACTGCTACTCCTAATAGTCACAGGATACAACATGAAGGACATTCCTCTTCAGCACCCCATTTCAACACAGTTTTGTGCAAAATTCGGCTCGAGGAAAAAGTCCCAGGTGAAATGCCAGCTCAAAGCCAGCTGAAGTCAGCACATGAACCACCACTGAGGTGAGGAAGGTTTGAATCAAGTCCTTGAATTGCAAAGGAAAAGCACCTTTCAGGCTCAGAGGATGGGGACGGGAACACCTACGTCAGCTTGCGTCTGAGATTTGCCCATTCATCAGAAGCCAAAAATGCATCAAAGTGGTTTTAAGCAGAAATGCCCTGCAAGAGTTAATAAAGTCACATTTTCTAGTTCTAATCTATTTTTACTTTTTGAATCTGCTTTGTCCTTGATCTATTATTCAGTGCCTCACAATGACTTTATTTAATGGATTAATTATGCTTTAAAGGTGTAGCCACAACTCTAATAACAGCCTTATATAAACTGGTCCTCCATTGCTGGAAATATTTCTACTTGAGAGGCGAATTCTCAAATATTAAAAAATTCCTTCACACTCTCTGCTCTGAAAATTAATGAGTCCTGGGAACTGATCTGACCTGCAGAGAAATGCCTACGAGCCGCTTCACAGACTTTAGTGAAGTCCGGACGGGAAGCCTGGACAGCCACGGAATAATCCGCTGCCGCGAGTACAACTTCTGATGGTTACAAAAGACATGTTAAGCTCTCAAAGGAATGCAAGCGCTGGGTTATTAATCCAAAGCAAACACCCAAAAAAAAAAAAAATCATTTTACTTAAGAGTGATGCAAGGCTTTGGGTTAAATAGTGTCGTTGGGAAAAAAAATATTTTCACAACCAAAGTAAATCTCAAGCCTAAAAACAACAACAACAACAGAGGACTCACTTGCAATGGGTGGCTATTGAGGGGAAAAAGCAGCACAGTCATACTCAAAAAAAACCCCAAAAGCAGCGTTTTGCGATGATTGCAATACCGGTGCCTGCCCTGTGAGCGGTAGGACTGGAGGAGCTGGGGGAGCTCGGGGGGCACAGGCAGGAGGTGCGGTGCCCCCAGCCGGGCCCTCCCGGGGCAGGTTTGGGGGCAGCCGGGGCTGGGGGGGCTGCATGGGGGGACAGCCTCCGGCGCCGGGGAGGCGGTGGGAGCCGCTGGCACTCACGGACCAGCCTGAGCACACCCCCCACCCCCCCGCCGAGTCCAGGCACCCCTCACCCCAAAAGGACAGCCCCCACACCGCGGCACCCCTCACCCCCGAGACCTGCAAGCCCCGGTATCACCCACCGCGGAGGGACGCCCCGTATCCTGGCATCACTCACCCTAGAGAGCCCCCCAAGCTCTGGTATCACTTAGTCCAGGGAGACCCCCAGCTCCGGGCATCCCTCACGGCAGAGCGAGCTCCCCGTGTCCCGGCACCACTC